>JAJJMC010023637.1:685484-708674 GCA_023531435.1 Papaver californicum
GCACGGAGTAAAGTCGAGGCGAAGGACCGACCCCGTGACAACTAGTAGTAATGGGTAGTAATGGGTGCATATGCCCTTATTTTCATTGTCAATGCTCATCTTCTTCTCCCTATAAATAGAGAGCATTAATTCCTTTGTAATGTCACATCTCAATAAGAATTCTTCTTCATTTTCTCTCTACTTTATGTGTCACCTTTTAGTTTACAACATATTATCACGCACGTAACTCTTGATCATGAAGCAATTTTTTTACAATCGATTTCCTTCTTTTGTTTTTATTTTTAAAACATAATTGATTGATTTCTTTTGTTTAAATGAAAACTAAATCCTAATTATTATTTTTTAGGTTCATAATTATTATTTTTTACATCTATTTATATTTGTTAACTTTTTAGTTTATGTCATAAATTATACGACGTATATGCAAATATATTTTTTTAATCGCTTCTTAATTCATAGTTTTATTATACTTGTAAAAGTAGTATAAATAAAGTCGTTTTGCTTGTTGATTCGTAAAAATTGAATTGAGTTCTATAGTAATCAAATCTGTTGATTTGAATAGGACGGTTTCCTTTAAAGATGTGGAACAATATACTGGCACATCTACCTACCTTATTCTCTGTTACTAAGTTATTTCGGAAATTATTGGTTCACCTTTACTGCTTAAAATCATTTGTGCTCATAGTATTGTATATATTTAAAGAATATAGTTTAGATAGTTCATATTGAATTGGGATTGGGAAAAATCGTGTTCCAACCAAACGACTTATACTGGATTCCATGGTTATCTTAATGACAATAAGGTTTTCTCGAAGTTGCACAAACACACAACTAATTGTACTCGCAGTGGATGGTCAAGTATTTTTATTTAATAATGAATTTTTTTTGTTTTGTGATTAATTACATATATTTATATTATTCTTTGATTAATTGTCTTACAATTAAATGACAATTTATTTTGTCGTTACCATTTGCCAACAAATATTGGTTTTTCTCTATCGTTTTTATAAGATGAGAAAATATAATTGGCATATTTTTTATACTCTTGCCAATATGGTGTGAGTATAATGGATTATTTTCCTATAATGGAATTTATATCTTCCTTGCACCGATCACCAAAATATGGTTACTCTCAAAGTTTTGGGGTGTACTTGAAATCCATTGTTTTAATACTAAAAAAACATGGTCTACAGTTATGGGATATGGGTGCTTAATTTTTCGAATAAGTTGGTTTTTCTTGCTTATCTAATTTTTCTTTATAGAGAAAACCCATCGGAAGATGGTTTACAGTTATATTCCTCTAATGTAACTGTAATCACTAAAAAATGATGTTATCGCAACTTGATAACCTTTATGGTAGTCATGCATGGTTCATAAACCTTCGGCCAATTAAGTTTGGTATCTTTATCCATTGGATGTAGATTATGTGATTTTTATATTCGGTTTCTATTCATTTACAAGAAACCACTCACCTAACCACAAAATGGATTTCCCATATACGATGACTAAAACGACAATTTTTACTTTTGTCGATACAATTTGGATAAATCATAGAAACCAATTGGTGTTGTTTTTCTCCATTGTTCTTATTTGATGAAAGAAAATAAATCATCTAATAAGCAACCATCAAATATGGTTTTATCAAATAATAAATCATTAATTGTTATTTCTTACTAGTGTTTTAGGGTGAAAACAAATATACTACAAAATGGTACTTTGAAATAGGTTCGAAAGATCAAGCTCGAACAGGACGAGCCTAAACCAAGAAACGGTCATTCACGTCCTGCTTCAATTACAAAGATGGAAAGGATTTGGGTAGGTCTTATAGGGGGAAGCAAAGAAGGTTGAGAAAATATCAGTGTGATAGGTAGTGTGTGAAGAAAAAAGGATTCTCTGAGAGGAATCGCTCATTTTGTATATTTTTATTTCTCCAGAATGATTTCCTTGTTTGTCTTGTTTCGAATAGATGAGAATCATTTATTTATAATTTAAATGAGACATATTGATTTCTAGTAAGTCGTGGAAGTTAGGGAGAGGTGGAAAAGTGATGATTATGGAGATTGTAGTGGGGTGGTGCCCGGAAAGTAGGGAAGACCTGTCTGAACACTACTTCTCATCCTCTCAACTGCTCTGTAACCGCCCACTACTTGTTACCTTTTTGTTTGTGGAGGTGGTACCACCATCCATGATTGTCATAGACCACCAAACCAATACCCCAATGAGAATCCCCCTATGTTGTATTTGATATCTCATGGAAATAGTGGAGTCATAAGCTACTATGGTTTTGATTAAGTCAAGTCAAGTCAAATGACTTACTAAGTCAGTGAGACAAGTTGTGCGACTCACTAGATTGATAGTCAGACTGATTAGTGTCGAGTCTGGGAAGTTCTGTGGCAATGTACTTCCTTAAAAGTAACATGGCATATTTAATGGCTTAGTATTAGTTCAGAAGCGACTTATCATAAGTCTGGGAGGCATTTGAGGCCAAATATTATAGAGGGATCCTTAAGCAAGGAGACCTATTAGAATTCGTATAAGACTCAATGTTGGACCCATATTGAGAAGAAAGGTGTATTTCCGAGGAAAGTAGCTAGCACTAGCTACTTACCGCAATTAAGAATGTGTTAGCTTTTTTAATATAAAAGGCTAATGTGCTAACATCCAGGAGTAAGACCAATATGCACAACTTCTAGTAAATATCATACACTAGGGCTCAGAAGCTAATGTCAATGAGGTTTGAAGTTAGCAATTCAATTAGATGGTTAACAGTAAGGTGTTGGCGCTAATACATTTGTGGCTAAGTCGCTAAGTATGAATGCATTAGGCCAAGAGGCGTGCTAGAGTTAGAGGCTAAGTCATGGAGGATGCTAAGGACGCATTGGCCACTATGAGCGCGCTAGAGAAGCTAGGAACGCGCTAGCCACTATGGGCGCGCTAGGCTTTGGAGACGTATTGGCCTTGGAGACGTATAGGCCTTATGGCGCAAAGGCCTCGCGGCGCGCTAGAGAAGCTAGAGGTGCATTTGGCCTTGAACGCGCTCGCCTTGCTAGATGCGCTAGGGATTGAAGATGTATAGGCCTTGGCAGCGACATGCTAGAGAAGCTAGGGCGCATTGTCCTTGGCGATAAGGAGCTGGGACGCATAGGAGGCCAAGGACGCTGAGGAAGCCAAGAATCCAGGGACATTCTAGCTTGGCAAGGGGCGTATTGGCCGTTATGGACGCGTCAGGCTTTATCTAGGTACGTGCTAGCTACTATGGGATGCATCGGCCTTGGCTAGAGACGTGCTAGCCTTTGTGACGCATTAAGCATGGATGAGAGGAGTTGGAGCCTTTGGCTCTAAGGTTAGGGTTAACACTTATAGTGCTAAAATCGAAGTGCTAAGGTAGTGATATGCTAGATAAGGCCTCATTAGGCCAATATATGCTAGGTAAGACCATTTTAGGTTAGTTAGAACTTTGGTGCCAATGCATTTTAGGTTAGTTAGCACTTCTCTATTGTGGCTAACTGGTGCCAATGCAGTTTAGGTTAGTTAGCACTTCTCTATTGTGGCTAACTGGTGCCAATGCGGTGCTAAGCCAAATAGCCAATCTTAACTTGGCGCTAATATGAGAAAAGGCTAGGGTTAGCCTTACTCAGAGATTCGATACGTCTTTTATGGTTTGCTTCTTAATTATCGCGCATCCAAGAGGAGTTGTGCATTATTTATGGCTTATATTTAAGCAAAGTACTAAAGTAGCATATTTGTGCTCAGAAGAGAAATTCGAGGAGCATTTGTTGCGAACGAAGCGTTAAGCTATAATGTATTTCAGGGTTTAGGGATTAGTTATTTCCGAGTTTAATGGATGTTGCTAGACCATCGATGCGCATTCGAGGCAAGTTCAAGGAATTCAGTCGTGGAATTTATGCGACTTGAGACTAGTTCCATATGGCATGAATATTATGAGTATTGAGGAGGCTACAAGGCCAATTTAGAATGTTTAGCAAGAACCTGCGCTCTTAATTCGCTTGCGGAATATAAGTAGAGACACGTTATTCTATATTAAGCATATGTGCATAAATATGTACACATATATATTTGTTGTTTAACAAAGGGCAATTTTACAATTCTAGCTCTTGTCAAAACTCACCATCTACACCTTGAAACAAGTTTTGTAAATTTGTGGAGCTCTTGAAGAACGAAGAACACGACGTTCAACTTTAATAGCTTGTTGAATTGCTTCAACCATTGTAAACACTGATTGAGTCATCCCTTGTTGAATCAATCTATTCAAACCTTCAGTGAACCTAGCAACTAGTTGTTCTTCAGATTCATGTAATTGATTACGAGCTACTAAATTGTAGAAATCAACTACATAATCTTCTACTAATCGTGCTTCTTGTTGACAACTTTGAAGTTTCACAAAAAGTTGTTGCCTATAATCTTGAGGTGAAAACTTATCTCGAAGTAATTCTCTCATTCTTTGCATGTAGGAACTGGAGGTCTTTCATACTTAATTCGATCTTCACACAGTTTTCCCCACTAAGCAGCAGCTCCTCCTTTGAGTTTGTAGGCAACAAACTTCACTTTAGAATGGTCTGGCACTTCCATGAATTGAAAAAAAAACTCGACTTCATAAACCCAGTCAAACAAATCTTCTATTTTGAAACTCCCATTGAGGGTTGGTATGTCAGCCTTCAACTTATATTTAGGTAAGGAACTATAAGGACTTTGTCCAGATTTAAGCCTCTTATCTTCTGTCCAAATCTTCTCTTGTTCATTTTTAAAAGTATCATCATCGTCACTGTCAAGCTGTAACCCAGAAATCTTCTTTTTGGAATGACCAATAAAGCTTTTATGTTGAGTCTTCTTCTTCAAAGAAACTAAATCTTCTAGTGGAATATCGTCATTGTGAACAAAAGAATGATTAGAGAATGCATCCTTCTTTGGAGTTTCTTCTTTTGAAATCTTGAGATGTTCCAAGATTTTAGATAAATCTTTTCTTAATTCTATCACTTCAAGTTTTAATTCATCATACTTTTTGTCAAACTTCTCTGTTAAATCAGTTGACAACTTAGCAATTTTGGTATCAATATCAGCCATAACGAATAAATATTTCAGAAAACAAAAGAAAGAACTTTTTTTTTCTTTTTGAAAAGGAAAACTAGGATAGCGCAAGCAGAAGCGAATTGCACAAAATCGACTTGTAAATAAAAATCTAAAAGTAATGTTTCTGGATACCAACTAATGGAGAACAATAAAGAAGAAAGGCAATAAGGATATTGCAGAGATACGAAAAAAAATAAAAGGGATAAGAAAAAGTGAGTTTGAACCGAAACAGAGTTACAGGAAGAAAAGAAGAGTTGAAAGTAAAGTATTATTTGAGTTTCAATAATAATAATGTGTGTAAACTTGAATCAAGACCTACCTTTATACAGGCACAAGGTAACCTACTCAAAGTAAAAACTATCTAAGAAAAATAAGAGTTTAACTAGGAATAGAATTAAAATAACTAACTTAGGAAATAAAGAGCTTAACTAGGCTTTAGATTCTATAATCTTAATACGTTATACTGCATCACCAAGTTAACAAAGGTCCAGATCAGTGAAATAGAATAGAGAAATCTTAGGATTAGGTTATATGGGTGAAAGGAGCTAGAACAAAAAACTTTAAGACAGCTACTAATGTAAAACTTGTATTATAACTACAACAGTTTCTCTTACAGTAAAATCTGATAATAGACAAACATGTCTGAATTAAAAGTAGGATGGTGCTGAAACAAAGGTTATAAGCAGCATTTAAATCAATGTACTTCAGGAAAAATGAGCAAATGTTCAGATCATAAGAAGACTGAACAAGACCAAATCAGACAAGAAAAATTTACATTTACAAAAGAATAAGAATTATGCTCAATTGTCAGACGAAGGACTTAACTACCAGATGAAGAGTTTATAACGATTAAGTAAAGGTCTGTAAAGTTGCTATAGACACTAATGTGTAAAAAAAAAAGGAAAGAAACAACCAGATACAAGACAGAATTACAATTTACAATGAAAGTGTGCGACTAAAGCCAAAAGGTCCCAACGACTATAAACAGACCGAAAACTAAAAACACTAACAAGGAAATATAATGCTAAGAAAAACAGATAAAGCAAAGACAGACAAAATATTAAAAAATCAAAAAGAAACACAAAAAATGCAGAGATTATAGGCTTTGATGTTTTCTGTTTCAACCATATCAACAAAAAAACTAGGGGATATCAAATAATGTCAGATTCAAGATTAAGGAGGGTTTTGGGGTCACCATCTTCAACTACCAAATTTGATTTCTGATCAGTCATGGAGTTTGAGGATTGTCCTTGAAACCAGCTGTGTGGATATCCACGAAAATGATTGAAGACTCAACCACTGCCACTTCTCTAATCTCTGGTTCAAGGGTATTGTTAGGCATTTCTTCAGTTCTTGGTTTCTATGAAACTGGCAAAGGGAATGAAAAAGTTCTCCATAATATTCCAATTGTTCCATAACTCATTGGCTGATGTTGTTGTTGAGATGAAGATGCTTTATTCCAAGACTATTTCATGATGTTAAATAACTGACCAGGTCTATCTCTTTTTGCCATTACATAGTAGGGGAAGAAAGAAGGAGCCAGGTAATTCAACATGTGTGGTTCATGTTTCCTTATAGTGCTTTGAGTGTCATTATATTCTTGACTTGAAGCATCATCAGCCAACTGTTGTTGAAGATATAAATATGTTACCTCAGATGCTAGAATAGTTGATGTAGCATCAGACAACTCTTCTTCTTAAAACTCAATATCTTCTTGTTGCCAGGAAGATTGAGAGCTTGATTAACAACTAAAGAAGCTTGCTCTTGTTGTAAAGCTGCTATAAATAGCATCAGCTTCATCTTGATGAGCTTTGGCCTATTGTTGAGCTAATTCAAATCTCCGACACTCACTAAGCTTGTGACCAAGCAAATCACAAAAGCCACAAAAGATGAAAGGGAAATTATGGAATTCAAAGTCCACCCTATTAACAAGCCCAAGTTCATTTTCTGCATTTATGCTGAACCTTAGGGGTTGTCTAATTCTGATTTTAGCTTTAACAGTTGTAGAGAAAGTTACATTTAGCTGACGAATAGGGTGGCTAAAAGATATTATTTCCCCTATACATGCAATATATAGGGAAAAGGTTCTTGAGAGTAATAAAAAACAGTTCTTCAGTTGGAAACCAGTTTGCAATGTCATCAGAAGGAAACCGTTTTTTAACACAAGATAAATCACCAAAAATTCTTCTAGTAGTGCCAGACAGAACTCTATGCATTTCATGCTCTAATTGGAAACGAATAAAAAACATAGAGACTAACTCTAAAGACAGACAAACCCCCTTTAATTTCCTATTGAAAAAAAAAATGCAATTTTCACATCAAAACAGGTTCTATGAACAGGGACTCAGAACCTACCTAAAACACAATTAGTCCACAACAGATTGTTATTTTGGAATCTGTAAGGAATAATTTCATTAGGAATAAAATGGTTTCCAATTTGGAGATTTTAAGAGTTATGCAAGTGGTTAGCTAGTTGAGCCACATCACCATGCCAAGCAGCACCAAATAGTGATACCAGATCAAACCCAGCAAAAAAGCTACAGGAGAAGGAAACAAAGTTTGAATGAAAAGGTGAAGTAGAAAGAAATTGAAAACAGGGAGAAGAGCAGAAGACGCATAACAAGGGATAAATTTTACAACCAAGATTTAGAGATTAAATAAGCAAATTAGGGATTTTTGTAATGAATCTAAACTCTCAGAGATCGAGTAAGATTAGTCTAGACCATTTGTCTTTACCTGAGGTAAAAAATAGATGATGACACGGCCCAAAACAACGAGCAACCATATTCTTAAGTTCCCTGGGAAGTTACTTTGTTGCACACCGGTTTTTTGCACCCAACAACAATCGAGACTGCTTATTTTAAGCAAACTACAGGGTAAATAAAATTAAGTTTTTTGTCAAAAACGTGAAGGGCTCTGGTGTTTACACTTAAATTCTATTCGTATTCAATCTAAAGAATCAATATCATTTTTTTAGCATAAATCTCTCTCATCATCAAATACCCAAGGTAGAGATGACTGAACTGAAAACCCATAAAATCAAACCTTCAACTAAATCTATTACCCGTCAAAGAACAACAGTGCTGGATAGCAGTTGCTGAGAACTCTATATTAGTAGTGGACACGAGATGAAGAGGCAAGAATTACCAAAGTGAATTTCACAACCCAATTTTGACAGAAATTTGAAACTTTTACAGCACATGCGAACTACTAAAATGGTTAGTTGGGTTTGGTTGAAGGATAAAAAAGAGCAAATGTTTCCCCTTATACACATCTCAAAAATATCCACTTCCCCGTGAAGTTCTTTCCCCTGTACGATTCAGCTTTCCTATAACAACAATCTAGAAAACAGCCTAGATGTCTGGCATCAGTCTATTTTCCGCGTTGTTTAAGAAGTTCCCCAGAAGTCTTTGATCCAATATCATATTTGGTACCTGCAACAATGATTTTTTATATTTTACTTTAGATTGACAATATGAGAAGTAATGGAAGTAGTGACAAGAGAAGATATAATGCAGAAAAAAACGCAAATAGTGATTTATCAGACCTTGTCTCCGAAAAAGATCTTAGAATTGTTAGCAATGGCTTGAATAAACTTGAGTTCAAGGAATTCGGGTGTAAGCTTCAACTTGTTTGCTTCGGCTTCTTTTATCACTCTTGAGGAAAAAGAAAACAAAAGAAGTAAATGCAAATCAGTAATGTCCACTACATAGTACATACACACATGGAATCTTTAGTTAGTACTAGAACCAAATGTAGCAGGCTGAAGATCAGGAATTTACTTATAGAAGTCAGCATCTGCCAAACTTTTCTCACGGGCCAAGTACATCTGATTATCAATTTCCTCTTGCATCTTGGCACTGGTTTTCTCAGTCAACATCTGTTCCATGCGGATCTTGCTAACCTGTGAATTCTTCTCTGCGTCAGCTAAAGCAATCTTTTTCTGTGTCTCCGCTTCTTTTTCAGCTACCTTTTGCTTCTCAACAGCAATTAAGACCTAAACAGAACACCGGCAAGCTATTAGAGAAATTGTGTACATTTCCTTGCTTCATTGTAATTAAATACTGGGAAGAAATAGCATCAACAGAGCAATAATATGCTTAAATGATTCAGAACAGGACTCTTTACTCATGATTTTGTCAAACTCAGGTTTTACGATATACCAGACAAAATCAAGAAGATTTAAGACAACCCAAAACTAACGATAAGCATTATCCATGGAGACTTAGTTGGGTAACCTGGCACATAAAAGTCTAATCAGCCCCTTAAGAGCTCAAATCGATTGTAAGTTTCACCCTTGGCTTTCACCTGTAATATTTGCAAATGAAAACACGAAACTCTGATAGCACGAATTCATCAACCATAAACAATTAAGCCCACTTCTTTATATGCAAAGCAAAAGAGCTTTCTCAGAGCATGGGCTTCTACAAGCTTTACCCGTCGAATGTATACATTAAGGATCCATTGATGTTTTAGGATAAGAAATGTATACATTAAGGATTCATTAATATGCAGGTAGACCGAAACTGATACTTGTAGACTTCCTACTTTCATCTAACTATTAGAAGAAGAAATGTAACGTTCCAAAGACAAAAAAGGTCTGCATACGAGTTCTTTCAATTCGAGAAAAAACACCCAATTAATTAAGAGAAATCAGAAGAACATACTGGGGATGACTTGTTGAAGTGCTGAAAGAGTTTATTGTTTAGAGTCCTTTAAATTATGTAAAGCTACATATATCCAATGATATCATGCAAAAGTAACTGGCTAAGAATTTTTTTATTTTCTACAGGGAAGTTTGTCGAATCCCTGGGTCTGACAAGTGGGGGAAAGCTTACTCCTTGTTATTTAAAATCTCTATTATATTTGAAGTCAGCAAAAAATATTACCTTGGTGTGCTCCTCCTCCATTTGCTCAAAATTGCGCCTTATAGATTGAGGGATAGTGGGTTTAGTGACACGCACACTGAGAATTTCAATGCCTGGGGCATACTGTGTGCAGTCACCCTGCAAAGCTTCTTTCATTCTCTCATCAATCTGAAAAATTCCAGTTCCTTTATTATGTCAGATATATTGTTTGTTATTTGGTTCGCGGGAAATTAATAGAAAAGAGAACATATGATATGATGTCTTAGAAAATATACAGTCCCTTGATCCACTGTATTTGGCCATGCAGATACAAGACGATTTAAGTCAAGCAACTGTCTGCATAATGGGTCTAGGTTTATCATGTGGTAACAAGAGCGTAGTTTAATATGTCTGCTTGCCTGATCAAACTTGTCAATGTAAACTTGCTGAAGGGATTGGGCACTGCAGAACTGATTGATCTCGTGATGGATCTTGTCGTAAATCCATGTTTTGTCATACTGTACCCCGTAGTTGAGCAGAGTCTCGTACACATAGTCCTTACGAAGACGATTAACAACCTACACAGGAAATACATAAGAGAAACCTCTAACTGGAGAACAGCCAGAAATAACAGCTAACACTAAAACTTTCAATGGACTTGTGGAGACAAAAAAAAACAATTGATGTTCAATGGTTTACCTCGATCTTTTCAAAGTGGATCATAACACCACCTTTTGTACCACATGGAATATCCTTCACCTGCATAATTAAAGAAATTTTTTAAGAAACATAACAATTAAATCCATTCTTAGACTTCAATTATAATTAGTCTTGCCCAGCGACATACAATTCAAATAAAAATCACCTAAGTGCAAAATATGTTGGCTAAGTGTTTACCCACTTGGAAAAAATTGAACTGCTGGTAATTAAGATTGATGGATCATCGATGGATATGAAAAGTATCCCACCCACTAACCTTAACCCAAACACTAGACAAACTATAATGGTGAGTGACACAGGTCACTTATCTGACCAGTACACCTTATCTTATATCACTCAACTCAAGTCGCAAAACGGCTAAATATCCATGGTTCGAAGTTTCATGCCATTAGTTTTATCAAACAAGATTAGGTATGATTCTGATTATCCAGGTCCATCCCTTCAAGTGTTAAAGCTCAGAGGACATTCACCTGATCTGTCTGAAGGGTCACCTGGATGGGCTCAAATTGAGTAATCAATGGCATCTTCATATGAAAACCTGAGGAACTCAAATAAGTTCATGCGGGCATATTAATATTTTTGCAAACACAGTGTATGCAGTGCAATTGGAATCCAATATTGTACAATGAACCATACCTGGATCAGTAATTGTTTTGAGAAGAGCACCCCCTCTCCAGTACACCCCAACATGACCTTCGGGGACCTGATGTAAAATGGAGAAAGTGCTGCTAGATGCTGACAATGATGCAGGAACCAGTATCTGTGTAACACAAAATGCACTTGGTTAAAAAAGTTAAGGATCCGGAAGCCTAATTAAGTATGCCAACATAGCGGCAATATCACAAGCCCGCTAAGTGTTGTTGCTACATAGATGTAAGAGAACAACCCAAGTAACAGATATAAACAGGAAAAAATATATGAACGTAGATTTAAAATTTGAATTGTGAGCAAGATTCACCAGTCACTGCCTAACAGTCTAAGCATGCATTGGCTCATACTAGGATTCCTTTTCTTTGCCACTCAGACATACTCAATAACTGATATGACAGTCTTCTAAAGGTCATGTACACTAGTGACAAGTTACGGATCTTTTCCCTTTTTTGATAACTACATGTTGGCTAATGGCATCCTTTCCATAATCCTTCATTATAAATTCCAGTACCAACATTGAACCAATTCATACTCACCTGGCACATCCTATACACAAATTAGTATATACCATGACTTAGATCTAAGACTATACCAATCAAATTCAGAGTGTTTAGATTTCAAAATTAGGGCTCATAGAAGTCAATGAAGTGAAAAACACTATCAATTGAATACCTAATCTACTTAAAAAACTACAGTAACCCACACAAAATCTACAAAGAAAGATCATTATAACCAATATTGAGGGAATGAAATAATAGTAAACGACCACAAAATAGATACATCAAATATGGTATAATGTAAAATCTACTGATGATTTTAGAGTGAGGGAGAGAGAGAGAGAGAGGAAAACCATAGCAGCGATTGCGATGAATGCAATCATAACAGTAAGAATGGCAGATGCATCTCCACCACCACCACCACCAGCACCGCCCTGAGGAGGTCGAGGTGCTCCTCCTGGTCTCTGAGAATCCATGTCTTGAAACGATATCAACTCCTATTAGTCGACTTATCAGAGAAATTTAACTTTCTGTGGAGAATTTGTGCTTCTTCCTTCCCTCTTCTTTCAACTCCTATTTATTATTACGAGATTTGATGAAGTCGTGTGCTACGTGTCATGTTTTTATATTGGATAGAGGACACAGTTAAAGAGCTGACCCAACTACCCAAGTAAAGAATAAAGATGACCGCATAGAGCCAATGGCGCAATGCCATCTTGGATTGGATCGTATTTTTGGACTAATTTCGGCCTGTAAGTGTTCTTTGTAGCTGGCCCTGTTTTACACAGACCTTACTGAACCGAACCGAACCAAGTCAAATTAATTAGCCTTGAATCGAACCATTAAGTCAATGCCAGTCGACAGTTTTAAATTTTTTAAGGGTTAGAGCAAGTACTATAGTGAGCCAAGACTTGACGATAATTAGAGTTTCTGACCAAATCTCAGTTATAGAAAAAAAATCAACCACTACGAGGTTTGGCTATATATAGTCGGATATTAAATATCTGAATTTCTTATCAGATTTTACAAGGTTGATAAAATTAAAATATAATAACAAAATCAAATTAAATAAGAATATATATTTAAAATTTTGTTTTTGGCGTGCATAAAAGATGAAATTGAAAGAAGAAAAAAAATATCAGAAATTGATTAAGAGTTAAGAATCAACATAAATTGATGACATACATTATCAAAAAAAATCATTAAAATATCACATTTTCTATACAGGAGGGTGATCGCATGAATCAACATCAATTTTTTTAAACATGGAATTAAGAAAGTTGAAGATTTACCTCGAATGATTGAATTAAAGATGAGAAGTAAATACTCATACAAAAAGTTTTATTTCTCATACAAGAAGTTTTCGAAACTGGAACTTTGAATCCAAAATTCAATGAAACCTCCCTTTTTCTTATTGCAACAAAAAAAAAAACCCAAATCTCCAAATGATTTCATGCCAATAGGTATGAGTAACACACTTTACAAAATACTAGCTAAACTTTTAGCAAACAGATTAAAACTCATATTGGAAAAATGATTTCATCATATCAATTTTCATTTCTGGCTTAAAGAAAAACAACATATAATATTGTAGTATCCCATGAAATCATCCACTCTCTAAAAAAGATGAAAATAAAAAATAGGGGAATTTGAATTAAAATTGACATGTCAAAAGCTTTTGACAGAGTTAACTATGACTTTTTAATTAAAACTTTGTTAGCATTTGGTTTTAACAAAAGACTGGTGTAACATAATATTTCAATGTGTGTCAACTGCCTCTACAGTAGTTTTCCTAAATGGAACTCCATTGGAGTTTTTTAAGCCTTCAAGAGGGTTGAGACAAGGAGATCTCATGTCTCCTTACCTTTTATAGATTTGTAGGGAAGTTATCAAACTTATCCTTTTAGAAAAAGAAAAACTAAAACAGATACAAGGAATAAAAATTAGTAGACATGGTGAACCTGTATCTTTCTTCTTCTTTTTTACAGATGACGGTTTATTTTTTACTAAAGCTAGTCTAGTGGGTTGTAAAAATGTCCTTACAATCATAAACTAATGCAGTGCTGCTTTTGTGCAACTAATAAATTTTAATAAATCAAGCATATTTTTCAGTAATAGAATACACTCAAAACATCAAAGAATGGTGATAAAATTACTAAAAGCTAAGAAAACAAACATTAAAGACACCTATCTATGAGCACCTCTTTTCATAAACAGATCCAAACTAAAACCTTTAACACATAGTTCAGAAAATGGATTAGAAAATTCAAGATGGCAAGGAAAAACTTTTGTTCAAGCCAGTAAGTTAATACTCAATAAATCAATGTTATCTAGTTTACCAATTTACCAGATTGGTTGTTTTCTCTTACCAAAGAAAATAACCACAGAATCAATGCAATATAGAAAGACTTATGGTGGGAAAAAGATAGTAATAATAGGGTCTATCATCAGACGTTCTTTTGGATAACGCCTTCCATCGAGCGTTCATCAAGTGTCCGCCCCACCCAAGTGTTTTCACAGGTGTACGCCCTTAAAACTAAGTTTCAACATATGTATACCTAGTCGTGCGCCCAACACCAGGCGCTAGCTTAGACAACCGCCCGATCAAATTTTACTCCCTCTCTGTTGCGTTTCAGGTGGAGTAAAGAGTAAAAATTTTACTCTTTAGTCTTTTGGTCTAGTCGTACCACTGTGGATGCTCTTATCCCAAATTGCAGTCAGTGAATGTCCCTTACCTTCCTTTTCCAGATATGTGGAAATGTGATTAAGACATATATAGGGAGGGTATATTTTGCCTAGTCATGCTAACCAGTTGTCGGATTTGCCTAAAGTACATTAGATGAATGTCCCTTCCCCTTCTTTTATTTACTTGTGGAATGCGAATAAAACATATATAGGGAGGAGGTGTTGGTCGGAAAACGATGATGCTTAGTTATGCTAACTAGAAAGTGGATTTGCTTAGATATGTTAACCAGTTGGCGGATTTTCTTAGTTATGCTAACCAGTTGGCTGATTTTCCTTAGCTATGCTAACAAGTTTGCGGATTTACCTTAGCTATGTTAACCAGTTAGCGGATATGCTTAGCCAACCAGTTGGCGGATTGTCCTAAAGTGCAGTAGATGAATGTCCCTTCCCCTTCTTTTATTTATTTATGGAAATGCGAATAAAACATATATAGGGAGAAGGTGTTGGTTGGAAAACGATGATGCTTAGC
The DNA here is from genome assembly GCA_023531435.1 of Papaver californicum. NCBI lineage: Eukaryota > Viridiplantae > Streptophyta > Magnoliopsida > Ranunculales > Papaveraceae > Papaver > Papaver californicum. Next base: position 700,502 of record JAJJMC010023637.1, read on the forward strand.
TATGCTAACCAGAAAGCAGATTTTCCTAGCTATGCTAACGAGAAAGCGGATTTACCTAGATATGCTAACTAGAAAACGTATTTGCCTAGCTATATATGCTAACCAGAAAGCGTATTTGGCTAATGATAAAGCGGATTTGCCTAGCCATGCTAACGAGAAATCGAATTTGCGTAACAATGGTTAGCCATGCTAGCGGGCAAGACACATTTAGGATAGCAATGTTTAGTCGTGCTTAACCAAGATAGTCATGTTTAGCTTTGATGCTTGGCCGATGAAGCTTAGATGATGCGAAAGTATCATTCATCTGTGTTACTTACTCGGGAATACCTATTTGCATACTAAGTGGAATTAGTATGCACAATCTAGTTTATACCTTCGAAAATTCTTTGGCCTATACGGACTAGGCTTTGCATGGCCTTTTCCCTTGCCACCTAAGTTGGAAACTGTTGGATGCGGATTTCCTACGCAAATACTTTCGAAACGATTAGCCATTGGCATCGATGGTGGCTTTTCCTTAATAGGCTTAAGTTGCTTGTCCCATTAGAATTGACTCTTCGGATGAACTAAGGTCATGCTTGATCCCCTCAAGGTACGGTTGGGTACGTAGGCAGCCGCAATGCAATGCATTAAGGTGCAGCATCTTGTCGCTCATATCATCTAATTTAGATATTATTGTGACATTTTGGTAACTCATATCATCTGGCTTGGCAGTTGAAAGCAAGAGATGATTGTTGTCACACTTGGTGATGTAGTTGCTTCCATTTGATGGGTGTTCATACTTCCTATCAAGTTATAAGATACTAATGGTATAAACCTGGTTGATTCACTCTTGGCAAGAGCAAGGTCGGTGCATGCACCCAGCGCATGGTCAGAATAGAATTAAGGATATATATATAGGACGAAAATGGCCTATTTGCTAGTCCAAGGCATGGCTTAGGCCTGGAAAATGCTCGTAGGTATTTGATGCATGTCGAAGGCATCATTATTGGCCTTTATGGCCTTGCACCCTTTGCAGAACAAGGATAAGTTTGGAATAGCGAGAAGTGAAGCTTTAAGGCACGGTTACCGTCTTTTCGAGTGGGGCATTGGGGAGTTCTGTCCTTCGCGGTGCATAGCGACGGGGGTGGGATTTTCCGGTTCGTCACATAGGGGCATTTAAATAAAATGCTGGGATTTCCTTAGTAAACCAATATAAATGGGGGTTTAGGATTTGAATATGCAAATAAAATGAATAGAGAGCCATGATAGAAAAACTTGCCTGGAGACTAATCTCCCAACCAAACACCATGTGGGCAGTCATCCTAAAAGAAAAATATTTCAGGAATACATCTGTTCACAATACCAAAAAACACTACAATGCAACCTGGATTTGGAAGAATATCCTGCAAGGGGTATCTCTAATCCAAAAATACAGTTGTTGGGAGATAAACGATGGAATAATAATAGATATATAGGTAAATAACTGGACTCCAGGAACAGAAACCAATCTGTTAGCCCAATGTGGCACAAAACAAACTATTTAACACTTGTTGTTGAGTTTACTTGACTCAACAACGAAGAAGTGGAATATTGAAAAATTATAAATAACTTTTCTATTACTATTTCAAACAAAATTATAGAAATAAGAATTTTCATAGATACAAACAATAACTGGAAAAAAGGTACATTATTGAGATGGTTGTTAACTAATAATGGAATCTTTATTGTTAAATAAATCTATAACAATTTGCAAAACATGGAACCCACAAACAACACTGATATAACAATTATCTTTTGGAAAACATTCTGGAAAGTGAAAGTTTCTCAGAGAATCAAGATATTCTCTGGAAATGTAATCATAAGTCTTACCAGTTAGGAAAAAACTAGGTCAATCCATTCCAAATTTGGATAGATACTGTGTTCATGCAGTCATCCTTGTGAGTCCTTAAAACAAGTACTTGTTCTTTGGATGCTCTTATGCTAAATTTGTATGGATGCTTCCTCCCTTGGAAGGTCTGAATTTCAACCTTAACTCAAATTTTTATTTATATAATTGTACTCTGGATTACAGAAAAATTAGAAAACAAGATAGCTGAAATAGTGGCCAGAAAATATTGGATAGTCTGGAAAAAAAACATGTATACGAATTTTCCAGGAAAAGTCCAAAACTAGCTTACAAGCAGCCATTGCAATTCAGAGCCATATAAACTTATGGAATCCACCCACACTGGAAATGAGAAATGGTCCTAACTTTGGAGAAAATCTAAATCCTAATCACATTTAAAATATTACAACAAGGAACAAAATGATTCATAAAAAATACAAAAGTTGGAAAGCCTATGCAATTAACTAATTCAAAATAAATATTGATGCTTATTGGATAAATGATATATCTCTTGCAGGATATGGTATAATTCTTTTTGTTCTGATGCAGGTTCATCTATTCAAGCTTGATCTGAGACTTTTAATACACCCAGTCCAGAAGAAGCATAAGCATTGACCCTTCTAGAGACTACAAAGTAGGCAAAGAATATGGAGATTCAATCTTTTTGGATAGAAGAATACTGCAAAAAGGTAATCGAGTTTGCACAAGGGAAGGAAAGCTTGAATCGGTGGAGAAACCAAGCCATACAGTCTCCGAAACTCATAAGATTTTACAATCTGGTGGTCTATTTTTGAGTTTTCTTTTTAACCATAAAAGTAGTAATAGAGTTGCAGACATCTTGGCAAAACAAGCAAGGAAGAAAGGTTCCAACAGACAACAGTGATGTAATATGGTAAGCTTAATATTTTTTGCACTCCTTTCAGATTTTCATCTCTTAAATTCTAATGTAAGCCATGAAGTTCCTTCTGAGGAAGGTAACATGTTAAGGTAGACTTATATTTCAGCACCTACTACTGGAATAAGGGCAACCAACATGTTAGATAGCCTCTTGTAATTTTTTAAGTTGTCTTAGTATATTATTAAATCTTTTTAAAAAATGAAAAATAAAAAACCCATACACAAAACTAGTTTCTTTTTGTTGTTTACTTCACAGTGAGATGTAGAAAGAGAAAAGCTTATTTTTTTTGTTTTTGTTTTATTAAGAATTGAATTTGAATTCATGGGAACGAAAATAAAATAAAGAAGATGATGATAATGATGAAAATGACAAGAATATAAAACTGGATTTTGGAAAGACCATGATGATAAATGTTTTTAATTGTAATGAACATCGATAATGAACAAGAGGGGAAAGAAAAAATTCACGTGAAAAAATAAAAACAATAACCGAATACTAAGTTTACGTCTAAATAAGGGTCAGATACTCAATATCCATTGTGTGGAGACTTAAGTATCCTGCATCAAAGCTTGGTTTTGGCATGATATACATTTGTAGCATCCCATAGCAATGTCATGACTATCTAGCGAAATTATCTACTTTTAAATACCATTGTGCTTGCTTTTAATCAGATTGTAGATTATTATTTTTTATACAGTCTAGTCACCATAGTGCTTGTTTTTAAATATCGGTATCATTCTACTGGACTCTAAACCAAAATTTATTGATTTAATATCGATCAACCCGACCCCTTATATTAGTTCAATATCGGCCTTTCGATTAATAATGATTAACCTATTTAGTCATCTTTAGACGGTAATACTATAAAACTTGGACAGTTGCATATGTAAAACCGACCGAGAAAAGATATATTTAACCGAAAATATATTTAATTTCAGTTCTAATGGTTTGAGAATCCTAAAAAATATTTATATGGGAAAAAATGAAAGTTAGAAACCTCATAATAGCTTCTATTATTTATCTGGGAATTAACACTACATAGGGTTTCTATCGGCCATTACGGGACGAAATTGGTCTGAATAATGAGCTAACAATTTTAGGGTAATATTGTAATAAAAAAATTGCCTTTTCATTTATCCCCAAAAGAAAAAAAAAAGGGATAGATAAGGGATACCCTTGGTTTACTATTTGACGGCTTCAATTTCAATATCTGTACTGTCCATCCCAAAAGGAGCGTTCAAACTACTTACATGTCTAGTGCCGTGGTTGCAATTTCGTAATCCTTTTGAAAAGTGACAAGCATTTTGTTCAAATTACTGGTCAAATACAGCTGCAGTCAACTGGCCACTGGATTTTCATTTGTGCAAGGATCTTTCTTGTGTCATGGCCAGATGAGAAATGTGTATTAATATATGAAAATCCAATAGCTGTTGTAAATGCGTTGTCATGAGTCTACAACATCTCTTATCAATTATTCTATTCTCGACAGTTTACGTAAACTAAGGAAGTTGGGTAGCAGCAATGACAAGTTCACTTCTCTTTCGGTGCTTAATCATTGATCCGCTTTACCTGTAAACAGCAATGAAAATTCAAGCACACAGAAAAGGCAAAAAGCAACCCCAGTGAAGATGAAAATAACAGTATTTAACCTCTAGAGAACTCCTCTACATTAAAATACATATAAGGTGCTGAATTCTCTGAATAATAATTAAAATTTTAATAATAAATTACTACCTCTCTAGATATACAAAAAGAGGAAAAGAGAAAGAAAGAAATGACCAAAAAGATAAGAAAAAGAAGGGATGAAAAGATTAGGTTCTTCTCCCACAAATCTAAATTCATTGCCGCACACAAAAAGGAATCATACCCAACTTTCATTCCTCTAGAAAAAAGTAGAAAATTCCTAAGTGGTGGAATGTCATCCATCTCTCTAGACGAAAACGACGACGATGGATTCCCTACTGCTTCTCTATCAACTTCAACAGTACCACCAAATTTGTTCTTCTTCAAACCCATAAGAATAGTAGGGCAGAAAACCAAATAGCAAGTAGCAAAGAGATGTAACTAGTGTTTTTTAAGATAAACCCAGCATCACTAAGATCGTTTCCTGAAGGACCTAAACCCGTACCAAATCCTCCTCCCACCATTCCACCGTTTCCAGGTGTGAAGCTTCCAGGTGGTGAAAATGTGGATGATGATGATGATCCAGGTGATGTGGTTGATCCTGGTGGTGACATGGTTGACCCACCAGGTGTTGTAGATCCACCTGTTGGTGTAGTAGAACCAGGTGGAGTTGTTGTAGATGGAGGATTTACAGTCACTCCTCCTCCTCTGCAACAACACAAACATCCAAAATGAAAACAACATCAATATCTTCACCAAATTCCCAACGTCCGAAACAAGGGATGCCATTTGTGTGGAAAAGAAGGAAACTTTTTTGCTCGCATGCTGCTCGAGAATTTTGATCTAGCAGCATCACAACCAACCATTGGACAACTTGTCTAAAACACTTGATAAGTAAAAAACTTGTCTAAATTAAGTGAATGGATCGAATGCCGTTGATTTTTCCAATGATTGGTTGTGATGTTGCTAGATCAAAAAATGCTCGCACAAACAAATCTGGAAAAGAAAAGAAATATACAAACAATACTCTTGGTAGCTGTCATCAGCAAGGAGTGGCTTCTATCCTTGAGTATTATTAGACGATGTACAACAAGCAAGTCCTAGATGTTAAACATTACTGTTATCATTATTGTTTAACTGAAAATCACATCAAACCCGAACCACAATGAACTAAACAAGGAAAATTTTTTGATAAAAGTGGAAGGAACAAAATTATTAAATAATGTATCTTCCACAATAGAAAAAACTAAAGCAAACATGTTATTACTAGTTGGGGAATCGAATTCGCATTTACTAATTAAGTGACTCATCAATATGGAAAATACAAACAAAAGAATGTTGACAAAGAACCAAAGCAGGGGAAAGGATGAAAAACCCTTTTCAATTTGAAACAAAATAAGAAACTCACAAGATCAATAAGAGAAACTAGGAGATCTTTTTTTCAAAGAGTTAAAAAAGCCCATTTTTAGTGAACACCAGTTCTAACAAACTACAATCACTAAATTGCCTAAATGCTGGTAGCCGACACATATATCCTCACTAACTAATAAGGTATCATTATCATTATCCATCCACTTCAAACATCCTATACATAGAATCCCGAACACAAATCGAATAACAAAAAGAAGGTGAAAGAAATTACCCAGAAGGAAATGAACAAGAACCACCAGGGCCTGTTGAGATAAACAAACAGAAAGTTGGAGAGGCAGTTAGTATTTAGATCAATTGTTTATGAAATACTTTCAGCACATTTTAACCAAAGAAAGTAATTAAAGTCTGATAAAAAGAAGTTGATTAGTTACTTGGGTCAGTAGAAGTAACAGCTGCACTGCCGGAAAATTCACAGCTTCCTTGAGCTCCACCTTTCTTTTGGTAATAGCTGTTAACAGCATAAGAACAATGAGCCCTCACAGTGTTAGGTTGGTAACACGCTCCACCTTGATTGATGGCTGAACAATCAGCTCCATTTCCACAAGCATAATCAATGGCCTTTTGAAGAACTACATCACTCTGGTCGGGTCTACAAGCACACCATACAGCATCTGCTCAGAATTAAAAGTAAAAGTAGATCAACAAATTTTGTCACATACATAGAAAAAAAAAATCTAAAATAAATAAACAAATACAAAAAAATAATTAAGAAATAAGTAAACCCATGTTCTATAACATGATGAAAGTCTGAATCTTGGCTTACAAAAATATAAAATAAAAATAAAAAATTATGAAGAAATTAGTAAGCAAAGAAACACATCAAAAAGAAAGAAAGAAAACAAAAAATTAAGGACAGTAGAAGAAAACCCATATGTTCACAACAGAGGTCACAAGAACTTAGATTTGAAAACCAAAACAATGAAGGAAAAAAAAAAAGTCCAAAAATCCTGTTTTTTCTTTTTTAAGAAAGAAAGAGGGATGATGAATATGTAGATTACCTGCTGAATGGGTAGTGAAAGCCAAGATGATGAGCAGTGGAAGAACTAAAACAACAACAGACATGGTCTCCAACAAGATTCCAAACCAAAGACACCGGAGGATATTTATTTATTTTTCTCAAAAAGGGTTAGTTGAGTTTAACCCCAAACCCAAACTAACAGTTGAAGAGAGTATGAAAGAGCCAGAGAGAGTTAGATGAGAGTGTGTTTTTTGGTACAGAGAAAGAGAAAAAGAGAGATGAAATGAGAAGAAGTGGGGTTTGTGAGCAAGAAGAGGATGAGAGGGAGGCAACTAGACACTGCTTATTATTATGTATGTAATGTGATGTGAAGAAGGAAGAAGAGTGAGATGTAGACGGTGGGCTGTAGGTGGTATTTTATTACTTTGTAATTTTGCTTAATTGCTGATGATACGTCTCTCAGAAATAGTCAGTCGGTATATTACTGTATATAGCTTATGTGTTACTTATGTTTCACATGGCTGAGGCTAGCACAACTCAGTCATTCTTGTTCTTTGCATCGAAATACCAAAATATTAGTAATGGATCTGCCAACCAGAAGTAGAAATAATTCTGAACTTAATTATTTCTTGCATAAGGATGAAAAGTTTGCTCTAAAATATTCATGTTGAAATTTAGTTTTTTTAACGGATTCTTGTATTTTTAACTTAATTATCTTAAAAAAATTATATTTTATATGTATTTTTATTTAAAAAAAAATTACTATCATTTTTTTATTTTAGTTTAAAAATATATCAAATTGAAAAAATGATAATAATTTTTTTTCAAAAACGAAAGTAAATATATATTATCTGAACATCATTTAAATAATTATTTGAACACCCTTTAAATAATTTTATACCGTTTTATTTGGAGAACTATTTTAATCCCTAAATAGAAGAGAAGTAGTCTATTTATTTTTATGTCATTTATCACTTTTTTTTCTTTTTACCATATTTTCCTTTGATATCTTGCTTAAGGATGAAATTTTAAATTCAGTCACTAAATTCTAGTAATAAGTAAAAACATCCTTGCAGAAGAATATATATATATGGATTTTTTTATGATTTTGGGTGTACGTGGTAGAAAGTAACCGTGTATGGAGGAGAGGAATGCCTGGTTAAGATTTTTAGACCGTTTGAGAGACAGGAGGACAATACTGAACTGCAGTGCAGTGCAGTGCAGTGCAGTGCTAGAATCCAAGTAAACGGTATTAAACTCAGGTTGGGTTTACCAAATTAACTCTAGGGTTTCTAATTTTACTCCACTTTCTTTTCCTTTTTTACTTTTACGGTACCTGATGTGCTGTCGCTGTTAGCTGCTACATTATGATGTCTCTTCCTGCTCTGATTGGGGATTT
>JAJJMC010023637.1:708684-730843 GCA_023531435.1 Papaver californicum
ATTCAGTCAATTATACGTTTAATTATGCATGGTGCGGTAAAAATGTGAAAATACATTGATTTGTATATATTCTTTTTAGTTATATGAATTTGAGACGTATTAAAAAAAAAAAAAAAAATTTATTAGTTTTAAGATTTTTAATGAAGTACGGATTAAACGGGGAAACCTTAAAAAACACGAATAGTACCTGGAAATGTAAAAATGCATCTATTTGGCAAGTTACTAACTAAGGTCTCGGATGCAGCTTTTTTGTCGAGCCGGGCAAATAGAAATAACACTACTATATAGTTATGGGGTAATTTATAAATTTAGTTAGTCTAGTAGTGACTGATTTAACGACTAATAAATTTAACATCAGCTAACAAGTTGCATTCGAAAAATATTAATGTCTAGAAGTGAAAAAAAATCATAAATCAATCATTTTATATATCAATTATGAAATACTTGTAAAAATATTTTTTAAATAAAAATATTGTCCAAAATAATTAGATTGGTCGAGTGTTGTTCATATTTTATAAAAATTACTTATGACGCTGTTAGATGCAAGTATTTTTCTGCTACTTTACGAGAAAATACCACGGTTTTATTTTATGCTCACGTATAATCGTAAGGCAGTGAGTTATAGTCATAGGATAGTATTAGTGCGATGAAGCATTCTGTTATTTGTCTTTCTTAAGTGAATCTTTTAGCTAAATTCAGTTTCTTGGTGTTTGTCTTTGTTCATTGATAATTTGAGACCCGGGATGTAAAAATATTGTTATAACGAGAGATCAAACGAGAACGATAAACAGATAAAGAACACAGGGATTTAACGTGGTTCACTAACTATTACGTTAGCTACCTCCACGGCAGAGAAACCAGAGTTTTATTACTGAGCAGAATACCAAAGATACTTTCTCTAGGTACAACGTATGCCTATATATAGGGCAAAGAAATAAACCCTAATTCGACTAGGAAGCGGAAAACAATCCCAGTCATAATACATTACGTATACCGTTTAGGCGGGGGACGCTGCCCCCCTAGCCCCCCCAGCCGGGGGCGTCGCCCCCTGGACCCCTGACTCGGTGACCGGTCAGCGAGACCACAGCCCCTCGGACTCCCCGTAGTATTCCGGCAAACAAATGATTCAAGGCATATCAACAAATATGAATTTACTTGTTGATTCAAAACCGTTACCAAATAAAATCATGATATTTTCAACTCGTGTGATTGAATACGTATACTTGAATTTGACTAGGGATGGTGATTTCCAGCTCGCACGAACAGAAGGTATACGGTATATCCTAAACTTTGCAAAACGCTTGATGACTATTATGCACTGCAATTTGCAGTTTAAACTTGGTGACTATTATGAGGGCATTTTCTAGGTCTCAACAGCAGTGGATCCTAAATTTGAAAGTACATCCCTTTCCCAATTTAGTCTCGATCAAGAGGCAGTGGATGGGGAGGCTATTTGACGACCAGGAAGGAAGTTTGGGGGCCATTAAGCTTTTCGGGAACAATAAAGCACCTGGTGGTCCTCATGGTTTTAATATGGGATTTTTCAAGTGGTGTTGGAACGTTATCAAGGATTCAAGGTGGACTTTAAGGGAGTCATCGAAGGATGGAGCCAGAATTCATTGTTTTGGAACGATAAATATATATAGGTGATATAACGGATAATAAAGAAAAGAAAAAAAAGAGAGGTTTTGTTCAAACTTCAAATATTTTTAAGAATATCGATTATGAACAACGATAATTACTTAGACTTCGGTTTTCCGACTTTAAATAATAATCGATTAAACTTGAACAAGTTTAAGAAATTAATTCTTATTAATCAAATTTAACTGTCTAAAATAATACATGGAGAACTCTTTTATAGACTTGGGGAAAAACCTTAACTTGCTAGTCAAGAAAGGATGGAAAAAAACCTAATCCGACTCAAACCCTAATTTGCTAATTTTGGCAAATTTTGGTGGACCAAAAATAATGAAAATACAAATAAAACTATTTGCCGCAAACGGACTCCTAACGAAGAAGTTATTAATAAAACAAAAACTTTCCAAAAATAGCAAAAACGCCTATTTGAAGCCCTAAACGATGGAATTTGGCTAAAATCTGAAGACACCCGTTTTCAATCAAAATGGACCCTTCTTGAGCTAAATTATGACACCCGGATCTTTAGCCTCCAAATAGGCTATACCCTGCTCATCTGCATCATTCTCCCGTGGTTGAGAGAAATTCTCCCTCGAATTTTCTTGGTCATCATCAAAATTATCACCATTATATGGCTGGCACCAAATGTTTGACATTAAAAACATCAGAAGTCCGGATGTGACTTGGAGGCTTTAACTTGTAGGCATTAGGATTAATCTTCGCGACAATTTCCAAGGACCAATCTTCCGCGCCTTCAGTTTGTTATACTCACCAACTGGAAAACGATCTTTTGTCAATATTTCCCAAACAAAATCTCCTACTGCAAAATCCACAACTCTGCTTTTATTATCTGCCGCCTCCTTATACCTCTCATTAGCTCGAAACAACTGTTCTTCATCCAACTTGTGAAACTGTTGTAATTGTTGGATACGTTCTTCGGCACGAACTTCAATTCTCTTCAGATCAGGAACATGTGCTAAATCTACTGGTGCTCGTCGATTGTAGCCATAAACAACCTCGAACGGACTCATATCCAGACTACGATTTACTGAACGATTAAATGCAAATTCATCTTGGCAAAGTTTATGATCCCAACTCTTCGGATTGTCTCCAACCATACACCGTAGTATATCACCCAACGTACGATTCACAACTTCTGTTTGGCCATCATTTTGAGGATGATACGCATTACTGAAGTTAAGCCTTGTATTAGCTAATTTCCACAAGGTTTTCCAGAAATAACTAACGAATCTTGTGTATCGATCACTAACAATTGAACATGGAAATCCATGTAGACGATACACTTCACGGAAGAACAATTCAGCTACCTTCAGTGCATTAGTAGTCTTCTTGCAAGCAATAAAATGGGATATTTTTGAAAAATGGTCAACAACTACAAATACTGAATCATGCCCCCTCTTAGTTCGAGGTAAACCCAATAAAAAATCCATGCTCAGATCTTTCCAGGGTTGACTTCGAACTTTCAATGGCATGTACAACCCTGCATTAGTTGTTTTTCCTTTTGAAACTTGACAGATTCGACATCTATCCACCAATTTAGCAACTTCACGCCTCATTGTTGGCCAGCAATATGACGTCGAAACAAGTTGGAAAGTCTTATCCCTTCCAATGTGACCCTCGTCATGTAACTCCTTAATAATCTTCAAATGGAGACTAGAATCAGGTTTACACAATTTGTTACCTTTGAAGAGAAATCCTTCATGCATAAGGTAATCACTTTGTTTGCCTGAACTGATACCATCCACAATCTCTGCAAATTTTGGATCGGTTAGAATATGGTCAGAATATGAATCAAAATCTATTACCTCAGTTCGCATGGTGTTGACTATCATACTCCTTCGGCTTAAGGCATCAACAACTTGATCTGTGACTCAGCTTTGTGCTTTAGTACAAAAGTGAACTCTTGCAAATAACCATCCCACTTACCATGTCTAGAAGAAAGTTGTTCTTGACTGTTGATGTGCTTCAAAGAATCATGATCAGAAAACATAATGAACTCGTTATGAATTAGATAGTGACGCCAATGCTTCAAGGCTTGAACTATAGCATAAAACTCCACATCATAAGTATAATAGTTGATCTTAGAACCATTCAACTTCTCACTGAAATACGTTATAAGTCGTCCTTCCTGACTCAAAAGAGCTCCAATTCCCACCTTCGATGCATCACAGTGTAGTTCAAACGACTTGCTGAAATCAGGTAACACCAATAGTGGTGTAGTTATCAGCTTTGTCTTGACAGCTTCAAAGGCTTCGTCAGCTTCCTCAGACCATGAAAACTTTCCTCCTTTCATGCATTCAGTAATGAGTGCCATAATGGTGCTGAAGTGGGGAATAAAGCGACAGTAAAAAAAAACAAAACCATGGAAACTCCTTACCTCGTGTAATATAGTAGGTGTAGTCCAATTTCTCATAGCTTCAACGTTGGACTCATCTACCTTGATTCCATCCTTGGTGACGACATAACCGAGAAATAGAACTCGATCTCTCCTGAACGAACACTTTTTGGTAGCCGCAAATAATTTCTCCCTGTGTAGAACTGGGAGCACTTCTCGAAGATGTTGAACATGCAAGTCCATGTTAGTACTATAAAAAACAATATCATCGAAATAAACAACCAAAAAAGTACCGATAAAGGGTCTGAGTACTTGATTCATGATACACCTGAATGTACTTGGCGCATTGGTCAACCCGAATGGCATAACTATCCACTCATATAATCCTTCTCGAGTTTTGAAAGCAGTCTTCGACTCATCACCTTCACGAATCTTGATTTGATGGTACCCACTCTTCAAGTCGAGTTTTCTAAACACCTTTGCTCCACACAACTGATCTAACAAGTCATCCAATTTGTGAATTGGAAAACGGCATTTGACTGTGATTTTGTTGATGGCTCGACTCTCAACACACATTCTCCACGTTCCATCTTTCTTTGGAATCAGCAAGGCTGGTACTGCACAAGGACTTAGACTCTGTCGGATCAATCCTTTCTGTAGCAAATCTTCCACTTGACGACGAAGTTCTTCATGCTCTTTAGGACTCATTCTGTAATGCGCTTTATTTGGCAAGCTTGATCCAGGAATGAGATCAATACGATGTTGTATATCCCGGAGAGGTGGTAGCTCGTCCGGCAACTCGTTAGGAAAAACGTCCATAAATTCATTAATTAAAGGTTGAGCTGCAATGGGAATACTACTTTTATCATGTTGTTCTTCTTTGCCAATCAATGATAGACACATTTTTTTGTCTAAATTATGCTCGATTATCTATTTTGATAGTGTTCGATTTTGTACTATTTATGGCTTTTTATGTCTTTGTAGGTATTTTTGAGAAATGAAGATTTATGGAAAAATCGGCTCAAAAAGTGATAAAGGCACCCCCATGAAAAATTACTAAAGGCACCCACCAAATTACTAAAGGCACCCATATAGTTGTTAAAGGCACCCTCCCTTTTGAATTTAAAACCGAAAAGTGCGGGAAATTAAGTTTACGTGAGAAAGTCACCTGGATTAGTTGGCAACCGTGTTTTAAGGGATTTTTAGGTGATTTCAAGTCACCAGAATCAAGATACAATTTATACTAGCTTGTACACACGCAATCCAGAGAGTTTCACGCCGGAAAAGGGAACACACTTTGATTCGTATTTACAATGATTAAAGTTGATTTCGGATTTGTTTTTGAGTCCTTATCGGTTCACATGAGTTACTAGGGTTTACTAATCCTATATAAAGCAAAGAGAAACAAAGAAAATTGGAGGCAGAGCCACCGGGAAAAAACCAGGAAGAAAAAATTCTGCTGCGAAGAAGAAGAAGAAGAGGAAGAACATAAGACTATCGCTGAACTGTCATTCTTTTTGTCTCTGTTTCAGTCGTATCTTCAGCTGCTGAAGCAGTCGTATTCCTGCTGCATATACAGTCCGTTCTTTTCTCATGTTCCCTTTTCTTTCTTCTGTAACACAGAGAACACTTCTCTGTAATGCTTATAAGCGTCTCTGTTCTCCTGTGTTACTAGTATTTTACCATTTAAGCACTTTTTGAGCTATGAAATATATTTTTGAGGGTGTTTCCAATACAATGAGCTAATCATCATCACTGGGCCGATGAAGGAAGCTATTTCTCCAATAATATGTCTATCAATCAACACATACATTTCACCTGCATCTTCTACCTCATCTTCAAACTGCTTAAACGACAAGAGATTGGTAGCTTCTCCAGTAGATGGTGTAGGTGCAATCTCTTTACTGGGTACAAGTACTATACTACGTCGTTCCATAAAAAAATTATAGGTATTCTTATGCCCGTCATGACTACTTTTCCTGTCAAACTCCCATGGACGACCCAACAACAAGTGACAAGCATCCATACTAGTAACGTCACACCATATTTTATCTTTATATTTGTTACCAATTGAAAAAGAAATCAAGCAACGTTTGTTTACTTTTACCTCATTCCCTTCCTTAAGCCAAGAAAGCATGTATGGATGTGGATGTGCCTTGGTTTCCAGCTTGAATCGTTTCACGACCTCTTCGTCAACAATATTCTCGCAACTTCCAGGATCAATAACTAGACGACAAACTTTTCCTTCGATCATACATGTCGACTGGAATATATTGTTACGCAACCAGTTGTCGCCCTCATCTTTACGTGGAGTGAGACAACTTCTTCTTACTACAAAGTTCACTTCTTTATCTCCAGCAACTACTTCATCGACAGGTTCAAAATCATCCTCATGATCCTCTTCATTATCAGTTACCCAACCATCTTCTTCACGGTCGTTTTCAGTGAAAAATATCTTGTTCGCTCGTTCTGCTTTTTGACAGTCACTGGCTTTGTGCACAGATTCTCCGCACTTATTACATCTACCTCCAAAAGTGGTAACTGGGGTTTTATTTGGTGTTGACGAAGAATTAAGTTTACTAGCAGTACTAGGTATTGAAGTACTACGGTTACTTGCTGGAGATGCTGCCACATTGATACCCCAATTTAAGCTTCTACGCCCTACTTGTTTCTCTATATGCCTTGCTCTATGATGTGCATCAGAAATAGAGTAGCAATCAAACATGTGGAGTGTATCATGATATTGTTGAGGGAGACCACCTATATAGCAAGTGACTTTTTGCTCATATGACTCTGACAAGTCGTTAAGAGAAAGGAGTCGGTAAAACTCCTTGGTGTAATCTTATATAGAACGTGCCCCCTTCCGTAGGTTTTGCAGTTGCTGGTAAATCAATCTAATGTAGTTATGTGGTAAAAACTTTGTTCTCATGTATTTCTTCAACTTCTCCCATGACACTAACTTATGTTTTCCTTTACGACTGTGTAGCAGCTTGTGTTGTTTCCACCACGAATTAGCCCTCCCAGGAAACATAGTCGCTACCAACGAAACTCGTTTGTTATCTGGTACTTCTTTGAATTCCAATACTTCCTCAACCGTATTCACCCAGGAGAGAAACTCTTCCGGTTCCAAACCACCATAAAATTCTGGGATCTCTACTTTTATTTTTGCCTTCCAGCGATCATAATCCTCTCGTTGATTTATTCTACCTTCGCGATGACCTATAGCAAAAGGCTTAGCGTTATCATATTCTTATTCCTTCTGAAGGTTAAACCGACCCAACAAACCTTGGACATCTTCAATCAATTCTTCTATAGATCTCCATGGAATGAAACCTTCTGGATCTCCTCCTCGACCTCGACCCTGACCGATTTCTACTCTTGGTGGAATCTTATCAACCCTAGAATCGAATTTGCTCTAATACCAAATGATGTAGCGGATAATAAAGAAAAGAAAGAAAACAGAGGTTTTGTTCAGACTTTAAATATTCATAGGAATATCGACTATGAACAACGATTCTAACACATAACAATTCTAGAAGTAAATCCAATCTGCATAAGCTGCTTAAGTTGGTTCCATGGTTGGATGCAACTAACATAAGTTGTCCCATAAGTGGAAACAACCTGCTTAAGTTGGTTCCACCGGTGGTGTCAACTACTATACGTTTTCTCCATAAGCGGAGCCAACTAGTATAAGCTATTTCAAGAAGTGGAAACTTACTTAACTTGGTTCCACAAGTGGAGTCAACTTGATGAAATTGGTTTCACATATGACGACAACTTGCTCAATTTGCCTCCAGAACAGAAGTGGTTGTCTTTGTAAGTTATTCTTCTTCACGACTTCTTTTTCTTCATCAAATTTCTACCAAACAGTTATTTTTTTTATACATTGACGATGAACCAATCACACTACAAATCAATCTAGAATTGTCGGATATATGTAAAAAATAGAGAAGTGAGTGAGACTATTTTGAGACGTGGTGGTATTGGTGGCGAAGGGAGAACACGTCCATAATAATATTTTGAATGTAATAATTAAGACATGAAAATTTGTTGATAAAAAGAAAGAAAAATTCGAAAGAAAAAGTTGACTGCGTGTTTGATGCTGGTGGTGGTGGAAGCGGGGGAGAGAAAACCTTAATATGTATGCATGTTTGGTAGTGGCGGTGTTTAGGGTTTTAAAAGAGTAGAAAGGGAAAAACAGTCATGTTTAGTTTTTGAGAAAAAAATTTAGATCTGGCATTTGCTCGTGAAGATGAAGAAGTATAGGAGAGAGAAACAATAAAGATAATTGTGGAAATATGAAAAACATGTTTTTATTTATAGAAGTGGAAAACTTATTTTTTTACCCCTCAAAAGTATTTGTGCAAGGCCCATCAAAGCGGAGGGTATTATTACATTCCCTTCACAAAACACAAATTATAGTCACCAAAAAGAAATCGTCTATTATTCTTGCACAACCCAATAATAAACTGTAATCAGGTAATCAATCGTTTATTATTCTTGCACAACCCTAATTACGTAACTTGATTTACAAACAATAAATACAAGTTGGATCATCATTTATAAAAATATTGCTTCAAAAAAATTATTTATAAAAATATAAACCAGTCAACAGCCATCAAGACATAATTCAAGTTGTTTTATTATCGAAATATGCACAAATTAATCAACCTCCTTAACACATTCTTAACCCTGTAACATAGTTAACATTCAAGGGATCTATGAACAACTATGGTATGAGGCATCAAGGAAAGCAACCTCCCAACTCGTATAAGGAAAAATATCCAAAAGCGCAGAGTTCGCCGACGAACTCATGCTGAATTTAAATTATAGATGAAAGCTACTATGATCCCCCTTCAAGAGTGTATAGCCTAAGAAAATGGTTTATACCTCATTTTTTGCTCTGAAATTTTCCCTTATTTACATGTTGTTGGTTTATGATTATTTTTTTTATGGAAAGAGGGGCTTTGAAAAACCCTATAATTTATTTATTAGATTACCTCATTCAAAATGAGGTTTAGATTGTTACATAGAAGAGGTGGTAGATATCACCCTTCTGATTCATCATAATACATTGCACAGTGATACAACCAATCTATAATGTGATTTCTTTGATCTACATAAAACCAAAAAACATGGAAAAGACCAATCTGAATAATGTTATTTTGATTATTTTTCAACCATTTAAAGACTTCTTCTTCATTAAGATAAAATACTTCGCAGAAGAAGTAGTTTTCGCTAATCATCGTAATCAAGACGAATTCCAATAGCCATTGATCTTCTTTGTATAAATCTTGATAATCGTCACACCGGAATCGACTATCTTCGAAAATATGCTTGAATCTCTCATCTGCTTTCAATATAAGAGCCCATAGGCTATAATAAAAATACACTAATGGTGATTAGAATTAGAATTATTACAAGACATGAAATAGCCATTGCATACACAAGAACAATAAAATAAAATAAAATAAAATCTAAAACCTAATTCATAATGTGATTTTTATTGAAAGCAAGAAAAGTTAACAGTACAAACCCAAATTTATTTCGAAAATCTGATATATTAGATCCAATCTGAGTAAATTTAGGTTTAAAAAATAAGATTTTGGAAAAATTAAATTTGAATAATTATTAAAAAAAATGGTTATGAAGAGAAGATGATAAAAAAAAGACTCATTGTCTTTAAATTTAGAGTTTAAATGAATGCCAAATAAACGGGAAATGGTGCGGCATATATGTATTCAAGCACTTAGATTGGAAACATTCAGGGGTTGTAGTTTAAAGTCGTCTGTATGTTATTGGTCGACATGACTACTTAAAAATAGAAAAAAGTATCATCCCAATTGTCTCACTCAACCTTCGAGTAAATTCAAGCTATGCTCCAGCAAAATCCATTTTCTTCTCTTGATTTGCTCCAACCAACCAATGACTCTAGTTAATCAAAATCCAAGGACCACATGAGTTTCAACATGAGATATCAATTAACTAGAATGATCCCGTAACCAAGTTTTACTTCATAGTAAACATCATATTGGGCTAAATCATTACTCACTTCCTAATAAATTTAACATTTGGGATAATTTTTTTCATTCATTATAATAATTTTCTAAAAGTATATTTATTGATGTTGTTAGGAATAAAAGGTTATATACTATAGTAGCAAAAATATCTAGCTAAATTAAACTTGTTGTAATTGAGGCCTGCAAATTTTGTTCCCATATTGAGAAGGGAGATATGGGTGTCTGAAAAGGGTGAACCTACTAAACTAATGATAAGTGCTTAATTCACATGTTTTCAGGGTTTGATGAATACTTTACAATAAAACCTTCTAAACTCTTAAAACAGACAAAAATTATCTACAACAACACAAGGATCTAGGGTTTTACAACCGGAAAGAAGATCTCAACTATTTTAGGGTTTTCCTTAAATCGTCTTCTTAAAAAATTTCATGGATTTACCAAAAAACATGAGTAGCTAAACTTTTCTAATTGGTTAAAGATGCAAACCGAATTCATGAACGTGTTATCTTATTAAAGCATTAGTTTCATTATTCATTCTCTTGTTTATCGTTCAAGTATTGATATGTATAACAATTATTTGATTGTGATTATATAATATGATTGGTTATTATGTATATTTAAGTTGTGAATTAAATACTTAAATCGTGAAGGAAATTGCAAGTAAAGCTTGGACAGGTTGAATATGCCATGATAAATGTGATGTATTGCCTATGAATAACTCGTCTCACAGATATTAATTCTTTCCTCAAGTTGAATTTTTTAGCGATTGGCACTAGGTTATTTGGTGAAAAAGAATTCTTATATTAGCGTTTGCAGTATTTGTTGACATTAGGAAGTGTAACGAAGTATTCACCAAGTGGGGATTCTTTAGGGTTAATGGTAACATGAGAGAGTGATGATGACATTGATGCTTGATTGAGTAACATGAGTAGTGATGGACGGTGAATTCTTTAACCAAATTTTTCCTATGATATTTTCTTAAACACTTTCATCTTAACTTTAGTTTAAATTAATTTTTACATAAGCTTCGAATACAATTAACAACCCATTTTTCCCTGTGCATCGAACTTGTTCTTATTCCTATACTTTTATTTATAATTGATTGTTGTGGTGGCTGAAGGATGCGGCAACTTTTTTAAAATGAACCACATAATTATTGGACAAATGTAACATTAAGGTTTATGAAAAAAATAGTAATATTTAAACAAAATATAGGCTCTAATTCTCAATATGAGCTAAAACCAAATTATATGGGCTAAAAATACAATAGCTAATCTTACTAATGGGCCGAAATCAAAAAGTACAAACTCTTTATATCTAAAATATTAGTGGGACAAAACAGGGACGGGCTATAACCTCACTTAGCCCCTCTATAGATCCATCCATGCTTTAACACCAAATTGGTCGGTCTCTCTATCATTTTTTGATTGGTCTCTCCACCTTGTTAATCACAATAAGATTCACAACTTCAAATGCCATACAAGTATCATTGGTGCCTCAGTTGACACAATGACCAATGTCAATATCAATCTCAAGCACTATGACGCATTAAGCATCACTGCTTGTCTAAAGCAATATTCTAGTCTCAGCAAAAGGCTAGACTCAACAACAAGCTATTCTTAGCAACAAGCTAGACTCAGCAACATGATAGACTCATCAATATGCCAAGACTAATAGTCTAGCTAGGTCAACAACTGACCGAATAATAACTGTCTATAAAATAGACTCAACCATGTTCGAGACATCAACAGTCACTTGGGGGATATTTACATAGGGTTTTGGTCTGGCGGTCTACAACACGTGCGATGTAACAATACACCCACGACGAGAAAGTATAAAAGTGGTGTTGGCAGTTAAGGAGTGAATGGAATAGTGGTCGTATAACTGTCAAGTCCCACTAACATAATGGAGTCGGTTTTCACCATGATTTCCACTTCTCTACTTTCCCACTTTTCCGCAACTATCACCACTTACGAGAGCAATGTGTTAATTTTCACTTCTATAAATAGGTAATTCAACCTATCAACGAAGGACAAGAGTTTATCTCATAAGAGCTTGAACGATCACAAAGCTATCATCTTAGAAATTCTCAGGAAACTCAGACGTCTGATTTTTATCCTCATATAAGTTAAAAAAATCTTACCATTATTGACATTCAATTATATTGATCTCAATCCCTTCTCTGCTTCCTCCCTACAGATCAACCCTTCTCCTTCCTTTGTGACCGAAGCAAAACTAGAACGATCATCCCTTGATTTAGGACAATTTTATACAGATTGATCTCTCGGATGTTAAAAGTACTTCTACAGTCCAAATATTTGGTGTTTAAGCGATTTGATCTTACAAGCATTAACCTACTCCATCATTTTTTCCCTTTTACCTGTAAATCATTTTTACCCACAAAGACGTGAACGACAATTTCTTGGTTTAAGCTCGTCCTATTCGAACTTGATATCTTGAACCTACCTGAAAGTATTATTTTATAACACATTTGTTTTTACCCTAAAACAACAACTTAATAATATCTTGTCGAAAATAACTTGAGCAGTGAGAAACTACGAAATGTATCATCCAAAGAACATAAGAGAGCACTTTAGATTTGTTTAGCTTTAAATTTATTTTTTATTTTATTTTATAATTGTTGTTGTTGTGTTTTATTTGGGCATGATTTGTGTAATAGCGAAAGAAAAAAAGATCACCAAATAATCAAATCTTGTTTGATCAATTTCATAATTTCCTCGTATAATTTGTTTCTACCACAATTTGAAGAAGAACTTAGTTTCAAACTTTCGTAAAAATAAAGGTAAAACCATTGGTATAGCACTTATGAATAGTTTTTTTTATTTATCTTTAGAATACGATTTAAGCTGGTATAAAAAAATTCTCTAATTAGTATTTAAGTAAAGGGTTTTTTTTGAAACTTTTTACCAATGTATCTCTCTTACTTAGGAATAGTTTGAGGTTAAATTCGTCAAATTCGGAAAAATGCATATATTGAACTTGCCTTTTAGCGGATCGGACTTTATAAACTTAAAACCAGCATTCTTAAGACCAAAGAGTCGGGCGGAAAGGGGGGGAAAGCTCTCCGTTCCTGGTTCTCCTGTAGCTGGATTCTCCGGAACCGCAAGAATCCTTAGAATGGGATTCATATTTGTATTGAAGCTCATGGGCCTAACTAACCTTGAAAACCGGCTTATATGGTTAAGGTTATCCAAGGCTTATTAACTGCAGGATCTTAAGTTGTCTATCCAATATGGGACTAATCTCAACACACCTCCTCACGTATAGCCTTTTTGGATCTAACGCGTGGAAATTAAATCGGGTGACGTGAAGTAGAAATGCGGTCAAATTGACTCATCATAAATTGCCTGCTCTAATACCATATTTAAGTCCATGAATCTAACTAACCTCAAAAACCAGCTTACAAAATTAGGATTGTCCAGAATTTATTAACCGCATGATTTTAAGTTGTTTATCCAATGTGAGACTAATATTAACAGATTAGAAACACGTGTCATCTTCTAACCCAAATGAAGGCACACGATAGTGAAAAAGTGATTGCCTTGAAAAAACAATGGTCTTCATACTTTATTATTCTGTAAATATCACCGACATTCTGCGTGTGATTAGATACTCTGACTCATATCCGTCCAACAAAGAGATGTTCGTCGAATAGATTCTTTTGATCAAACAATTCCCTCTTACAGAAAAAGAATACAAAAACAATCCAGCAAAATTATCTTTTTTCCTAAACAGCTTTGGTTTTCATAGTTTTGTTGGAGTGGAGCCAAAAGGAGATATAAAAAGAGACTAACCATCCTATCCCTTTGAAGTATGCGTTTCCTTTCTTTTATGTTGTCTAAAGCTTTTGAGTTATTCGACTAATTTCTTTTTGTTTTGATTATATCGTCTTGGTTTTTCCTGCTCCTCTCAATCAATGACACGTACGTGTTGTGATTTTTCTTCATACCATATTCAATGTTAGATCTTTTGCTCGTTTGTGGTTGGCAAATCTTTTGAGCTGTCTTCGAGAAACCAATGGTTAGGAGTATAATATGGAGTGCACTCATGCATCACCATTTTTAAATCACCCCAGGAATACTGAATGAAACGGATGCTCTGTTTTTACATTCTCTGTTGTATATTATCTGGTCATGAATTCTACTATGATTTCCCCATGCATCGACATTACGCATTTTTCAGACGGACAAATATGAAAGGCAAGTACTTGTACTCTGTATAGTACAAGCATATTTGCAAAGTTACTATTATTCAGTCGGCAATTATATTTTTGTATTGCTCGACAAGAGGTATTTTCTTTAGGAAAACCTCGCTAACAGGACCATTTTTGCTTGTTATTATATTGGTGGATATGTGGAAGTAGTTCTTTATTTGATTGTATTGTATGAAAAGAAAATCATACTTTGCTATACAAAAGAAACACGTAAAGTTTTCTCAATACAAATTAACAAAATCACTAGTGGAATGTGATGTTTTTTTTTTGGTTTATATTAGTAAATATCGGTAATACATAATTATAGATTATTCAAGGAATAATATCATCTCCATTACACCTATTTAAGGTCACACCACAATCTCATTTATGGTCTTACCTAAAGAATTATTTTCTTCTTTTGACTAAAAAGGGTTAGATTTTATTTAGGAGTCGATTGTTATAAATTAATTTTTTGGTGGATTCCACCACTCTTACACCCCTCTTACACCACCACCTTATCATCTCCCTTTCCACCTCTTCACATCTTTTACTTCTTGGTAACTCCACATTTAGTGTAATAATTTAGGTTTAATACGTTAGTATGAGAATGTATTCCATTACTTCCTAATGTTAATGCTATCTTTATCATCCTCTCTTGTATTAGCCTGTAAATTGAGGCTCATTCCTTTGTAATGTTTACTAAAATCTAGTAATGAGAAATTCTCTCTTCTTCTCTCTATATTTCTTTTGTGCAATAGTTCATCTTTTGATTTAGTTTATAACATCGATCACTTTTAAATTTATGACTTAATTTTTCCCTCATCATATATAAATAGATATATAATTAAAATTAAATTTGAGAAAATAGAAAAAATATTATAAATCATCCACCCATTTACATTTGATGGTGGAGAAATTAGATCAAAAAATTTAAGTTTAGAGATCTTTTTCGTTTTATTAAAAAGAAACAAAACTAAAATATAAATACAACTTGAAGCCAAGCTAGCAGGATAAATTACAAGAGACTTAAAGTCTTAGACAAAATCCAATACATTTTTCCAATTAATTTCATGAAAGACATCTCGTCGTTGATTCTTATTTCGGTAAAGATATTTAAGTACTAATTGAAATTTATGAATTTTCCTTTCCTTCTTCCTTTTTCTTTAATTCGGGGAATTATGCAATAGATGAGAAAAATATTACTCGCTCTGTTTTTAAAAAAATATTAATATCATTTTTTTATTTTAGTCTAAAAATAGATTGAATTGAAAAAATGACAATAACATTTTTTTTAAAAACGGAACGAGTATTTCTTTTACAAAGTCCTTTTTAATTGACAGAAAACATTCGTAGATTGGACTAGGCTTAACATTTAGACAAGTCAATATCTTTGAATACGCACACTGATAGAATTTCAAATATTTATGTTGAAGCTGCAATAACTCAGTGCAAAGATTCAATTTGGAAGGGTGAAGATTGCAACTCATGGATAATTATGAGGAAAACATCAAATGAAAATGGTGAATTTTTGCATATGTTATGCTCACTGCCTGCAAACTCATTTGATACAAGATCTTTGTTTTTTCCAAAAGGAAATAATGCAAAACGGTGGTTACAAATTAGTCAAGCAATTTTTAAATGTATTTATCTAATCTCGACTGAAGGTTTTGAATGAAAAAGGAATATGAAAAATACAAAGGAAAAACAACTCAAAAGGAATATCAACTAGTCATGGATCAAGGTTAGAAGAACTTTGCGAAAACACAAAGAGTTGGAATTCATATTGAAGAAATAAACGAGGGAAGTCAATAGAATCATCCTTATTTCCCTGTTGATTTTTGGTGGAAGAATTTTTCTAAAAGACAAAAAGTTGTTGAAGATTCAATTACGTCATATGATAAGAGAAAGCCAGAGAGTACAATACAAATGAAGGAAAAAGTCATTTGGAGAAGAAAGTTAAATGATCAATTTGCATCAAGTTTTGAATTCTTTAAAACTACGAGATTTCAGTGCAAGACCATCAAAGTTCATCTCCCTCTAAATTCTGATTTTGAAAAATGGGGTAAAGCAATTGTGATTTGCTCGCAAGAATTGATTTTTAAATGGTCTTTAATTAGAAACACGTTAATGGAAATTCTTAATACTTCTGATAACTTTTTAAAAAAAAATGAGGATACCGTGTACACCATTAATTATTTTGTTTTTAACTCTTATCAGACACATCTTGCATAATCGTTTCGATCTTATAAAGATTAAAGATTAATCAGTAAGGTGATCTTCGTAATAATCAAAGTTCGACTAGGAACTGATTACTGGATCTACCAAAATGTTGGTTAATGTACAACTATATTTATTTTAATTATAACTACAACAATTATTATGTGGAATGACAAAATAAATCACGCACCACACGATATTTTATCAATGAGGAAAACTGCTTGGCGGAAAACCCTCGGGACCTAGTCCAGTTTTCAATATTCTCATAATTAATCCACTACACAAGTGCCTACCGCAAGACCGAATAAACTACTCATAGTTACCCAGTTTACTCAGCATCCTTGCGCCTACAACCAATCTGACATACGTACATGAATCCCTAAACAGAGTCCACTTTCAAGAGTTGTTTCACCACCGTGAAGACTTCTACAACCTAATTCCTTTAGGACGTCTTACAAACAACAAGGAACCCAACCATTTGTTAACCATTCACTACTAAATCTCAATACCAAATATAAAAAATGATTAAGTTCAAAGTCAAGGTTCTTATGTTTAAGATCTATAATACCAAGATAAACAAGATAATCACATATCCGAAACTCCTAGAGTAGATCAATCAAGTTTTACGATTACCAAATAGTCCACTCGGTTATAAGATTTTCCTTTATGATAAACCACAAACAACTTTTCGATCCACAAGAATTAAGTTTATCAAAATAAACTACTTTTTTGTCCCAGAAAATCAAGTCAAGCAGATAATCACGGCAAGATCAAAACATCAAAGTGTTCTAATCTTCAAAGTCTTCAATGTCGTTAATATTCAAAAGTAACAACATGTACTTGATTTCATTGTATGATTTGTCTCACAGAACAGAGTATGTTAAAGTTGGCAAATCAATAAGTCTATCAACAAATTCAGAATCACTAAATCTATATAGTCAAATCTACGAAGTCTTGAGTGGCCCTATATCAGAAGAGAAGGACTACGAAATAAACAAAAACTTATCTAGAAGATGATTATGCGTTAGTTCAATTAACAAGCAATAAAAAAATAAAATTAAAGTGTGATTCTTAATTAAATAAACCAACTACCAGTATTAAGTCTAATAAGGTTAGTGAGTCTATCAGTATCTTAGAACGTCGAGCAAACTATATTGTTCAACATTGTCTAGACATCGTATCTTAGTAATGCTATCCATTGAGAATGGTGATACCACTTCTAATAATTTATGCCAGATGTTGGCGGTTGAGTAAGCTGTACTCATGATCAATGAAATACTTCATAGGATCAGTGAAAGGCAATGAGTCACCATGAAGGAATCAAGAAAGGATTATGTCAATAATAACTAGATATTGGTGCCTGAGAGTCATGGAGGCTAGCAACGATACACGAGCACTACCTTACTAACCACATCAATAGACAATTAGTCTTGAGTGACCATATATGATTTCAGAGATGACGTGAGACATGGGAATTGCCTCATATACAATGCCCAATCATGGAAACACTTAGTGAATGATGCAATCTTGTGGTATATGTTTGCTGCCAACTCATGGTATGTTAGCTATATGGGTTCGTGGGACCTCTATGTGACTGATTTGCACTAGTGGCATTGCTTTATGAAGGGTGACATCTCGATGCGCATTTGGTGCATATCTTCGTTAATTAAGGACAGGGATGACACTGCTAAACCTTGTTTGTAAATATGCCAGGTGTTAGCCACCTAGTAAGAATACATACTCAATTACTAGCTATTAGTGGCTTGGTGCATAAATAGGAGTAGCTAGTATCCAATGTCATTGAGTGGCACATCCAAATACCAAAGAATGTGCATATGAGTACTAAGGCCACCATTGTGAAGGTTGTGAAGATTGAGCGCTAACATTTGACTAGCGTGAAAAAATAGTTCGGCGTTGAAATTAGCCAAACGCCGTGAAAGTGCTGCTCAAGGCTTGGGGAGTGCTAGATGGGATAGTCACGGAAGCTAGGAGGTGTGCAGAATATGTGGAAGTCTGGCGATGGGGAGTTGCGTAAGCTTGGAGATGCACAAGATTGGAGGTGAGCATGGATATGTGTAAGCTTGGAAATACACAGGACTGGAGATGTGCAAGCCCGGAGATGCACAAGCATGGAGATGCATAAGCTTGGGAATGCACAGGCCTAGAGATCCACAGGCTTAGAGATGGACAATCCTGGAGAGATGCACAAACTTTGTGTGTTCGAGGTCAAGACTATGAAAAGGTTATCAAGAAAAAGCTCATGCAAAGGAGTGTTCGAGGACGCGGCAGGCAGGGATGCCTGAGGACCAGCTATGCAAGGGGTGCTCGAGGACCGGATTGGAGGAGCAGTGCTCAAGGACGCGAAGGCTTGCAACACATAAGGATTGGCGTTGAGCTATCCCAACGTCATATGCATATGCGCACACAAAGGTCTGGCGCTGGGCTAGTCCCAGCAACATGTATTAGGAGTTTGGATCTAGGATAGTCCTAGCGCCGTGTATGTGAAGTTCGGCGTTGGGCTAGTCCCAGCGTCGTGCATTAAGAGTCTGGCTGGTCTAGTCCAAGCGTCGTATATATAAAGTATGGCGTTGGGCTAGTCCCAGCGTCGTGCATAGTTAGTGTGCTAGCTTTGGTAGCGTTAACAGTTTATGGCGCTGGGACTAGCCCAGCGGCGTGCACATTTTAGGTTTGGCGCTGGGACTAGCGCCGTGTACATTAGGGTTTTGATACATTCCTATTTTTGCGCAAATATTGGATTTTGGCCAAATCAGGGTTATTGACATTTGATACCAAGGATTTTATCTGGGGAATTACTACACTTGGCATAAGTTCGTACTATTCTCTTTGGTTTAATGGATGTCCTTCTGAGAGCATAACATTCATTCGAGAATTAGAGTTTATTATGAATCTATGTATATATTCTGTATGATCAGAGAGTATGGGAATAACTGCAACAAGCACCGGTACTTCTCTAAAATCCTATTAATTCAGGGGGGGATTCAACACATGATATATATATTATGCACTGTACATATATATAAAATATCAAAATTTCAGTCGAACGAAGCTCTTATAAGGTTGTATTTATATATTTATAGAAAGGATGTAAGATCAACATAGAATGCCCATATCTATTAATGTATTCTCAATTCTCTTACGGAATATGAGATAGAAATAAATGCTCCATATTTCTGATACATGAACTTTTTTTTTTTGTAAATTCGATATTTTTCATACAAGACAGAAATAATGTTATAATTTTCTCTTTTGAAAAATGTCCATCATTTACAACCTTGTATCGTTGGGTGGTCGATTCTTTCTCTTTCCTCTATCGTGACTTTCCGCATTTGGGTTCGCCAGGACCATTCTCCGATCGTTGTTTGCCTTCTATCAAGAGATTTTGATTTTATTTCCCGACCCACTCTTAATATAGGTAATTTTCAGTGAGGTCCTTTTGCCAATTTTTAGTGAGTTGGGTTCAGCCTACTTAAGAGTGTTATGTTTGTGTGGAGCCTGGTAGTGCACGACCTGGTTCACACTCGACCCAATCCGACTGCCGGCCCGTTGGGAAATTAAATGAGACTTTTTCAGACCCAAATTTGAGTAGTCTCTATATATATTTCGAGTTGCCATATTTAGGGTTTGTATCGTTGTATTCCTCTAAACATTATTTTGTGATTATAGTGAAAACCGCAGCCGCTCCTTGGACGTGGCCCAATTTGGGTGAGTAAATCTTGTGTTTTTATTTTTGTTTTGTCTTATTTATAGCATTGATCCTAACAACTGGTATCAGAGCCAGATTCGTGAAGAATTTTGGGAAGAATCGATGGCAGGAGTAGAAGACGACAGAACGATAGAGAAAGGGGCGTCGACATCATCTGCGATAGGGGTCGGATCTGGAGGTATTGTAACCGGATCTGCAAACGTAATTGAAAAGTTTGATGGGTCAGATTTCGGGTAATGGAGAATGCAGATTGAAGATTATCTCAATGGGAGAAATTTGCATCAACCTTTATTGGATTCAATGCATCCAGATGGGGTGTTCGAGGCAAATTGGAAACTCCTGGATCGACAGGTTCTAGGGGTTGTTCGATTAACCTTAGCCAAGTCATTTGCACTCAGTGTTGTGAAAGAAAAGACCAGTGCTGGTCTGATGGCGGCCTTGACGAGTATGTATGAAAAGCCGTCAGCGAACAACAAGGTGCATCTGATGAAGAAGTTGTTCAGATTGAACATGGCAGAGGGTGCTTCAGTTACAAAGCACTTGAATGGGTTCAGTGAAATCTTGAATGCTCTATCATCTGTCGAGATCGAATTTGAAGATGAAGTTCGTGCCCTAATCCTTTTGGCTTCTCTACCCAACAATTAGGAAGTTGTGAGAACTGTCGTAAATAATTCCGCCGGTAAAGAGAAGCTAAAGTATAATGACATACGCGATCTGATTCTGGGTGAAGAAGTTCGAAGGAAGGATTCTGGTGAGTATTCGAATAATGATGCTGCCTTTAACGTCAAGTCAAGAGGAAGATCATCTTAGAAAAATGAGAACAAAGAAAGATCTAAACCAAGAAGAGAGCGAAGCAGGGCCAATCTAGAGGTCCACGGGGTCCGGCTGGATGGTGGAACTGCTGCCAGATGGGCCACATACAAAAGTGGTGCAAAGAACCTAAGAAGAACGGGAATGAAAGTGCAAATGTTGTTACAGAAACCGTGCAAGATGCCTTACTGCTTTCTGTTGAAAGTCACATGGACTCTTGGGTTCTCGACTCAGGAGCTTCTTGGCATACCACTTCAAGCCAAGAACTTTTTGTTAACTATACTGCAGGTAACTTCGGGACTGTCTATTTAGATGATAATAGACCACTTCAGATAGTAGGCATTGGAGAGATCAAGCTTAAGCATGAAAAATGGATCATTCTGGAGAATCCACAAGGTTAGACATGTTCCACAGTTAAAGAGGAATCTGATTTCTATTGGGAAGCTTGATGACAAAGGGCATGGTGTTTATTTTGGTAGTGGTAGATGGAAGGTAACTAAGGGAGATATGGTAGTGTCTCGTGGTTACAAGACGAGTGCTCTTTATATGTATTCAAGTCCGAGAGACTTGTTTATTGTTGGCATAGCAGCAGTAGATACATGTGCAGTAGATACAGTTGCAGTTGCTGACTCTAGTGATACTCTATGGCACCAAAGGCTTGGGTATATGAGTGAGAAAGGCATGAAGGTACTTCAATCGAACGAGAAACTACCAGAATTAAAGACCATTGATGTTGGTATGTGTGAGAGATGCATCCTTGGGAAGCAGAAGAAAATCAGCTTTGTCAAATGCGGTAGAGCTCCAAAACCAGAAAAGTTAGAATTGGTGCATACTGATTTGTGGGGACCATCTCCAGTTCCATCACTTGGTGGATCATTATACTACATCACATTTATTGATGACTCGGCCAGAAAGGTATGGGTTTATTTTATGAAAAATAAAAGTGATGTATTTGATATATTTAAGAAATAGAAGGTTTTGGTAGAAAATGAGACAGGTTTGAAACTGAAGTGCCTAAGATCAGATAATGGGGGTGAGTATGTTGATGGTGGGTTCAGAGAGTATTGTGCTACAAATGGAATCAGAATGGAGATGACCATTCCAGGGACACCACAACATAATGGTATAGCTGAG
Source organism: Papaver californicum (assembly GCA_023531435.1). NCBI lineage: Eukaryota > Viridiplantae > Streptophyta > Magnoliopsida > Ranunculales > Papaveraceae > Papaver > Papaver californicum. Next base: position 730,797 of record JAJJMC010023637.1, read on the forward strand.
TGATGTAATTTTAAAGTGGTAAATAAAGATTCGTTACTCAGACTTGT
>JAJJMC010023637.1:738249-770048 GCA_023531435.1 Papaver californicum
CAGAAAAGGTAAAGAGTGCATGCAAAGTGTAACTACTACCCCCTCAAACTGAATCGATTTCAGCTTAGTAAAGTTGTACACATGAAGTTTGTTCCAATCATCTGAAATCTTGGACCTGCAAGACCCTTAGTAAAGATATCATCCAACTGAGCAATAATAGAGATGTAAGCTACATTCAAAGACTTTGATTAGACCACCTCCCTTACAAAATGGAAATCCAGTGCCATATGTTTCATTTGGATGTGAAAAACTGGATCGGAGGCAAATGAGATGTTGCTGATGTTATCACCGTATAAAGTAGGAGGAATTGGGAGAAAAACATGCAAGTCTTTAAGCAATTGACAAAATCATACAACTTCACCAGCAGTTTGCACAAGAGCTCTGTATTCTTCCTCAATGCTAGACCTAGCAACAGATGATTGCTTCTTGTCACTCCATGAGATTGATTATGACAAAAAAAGATGCATAACCCACTAGCGGATATTTTGTTATCAGGAAAACGTGCACGGTTTGCATCATTAAAGCCTTGGATAAAAATAAACCATGATCTATAGTTCCCTTCACATACCTTAGAATCCTCTTTGTTGTTAGCGAGTAACTCACCATCACTGGCATTTAGATTAGAAGAGGTAAAAGCAGGTGAAGAACAACACTTGGCGCCAACCAGTTTTTTCTTTTCTAGAAGATCCAAAACATATTTTCTCTGACAGACAAAAATACATGAATCCTTTCTCTTAACTCTAGGTCGAAAAGTTCTTCACTGGAAATTGTTCACTCAAAGCCTTGACAAGAGTAGCACAATAAGATAGTGAATTTCCTGTCAAATAAAATATCATCAACATAGACCAAAAATATTGTAATCCTTGTGTTATACTTTTGCACAAAAAAAGGGATTTTCATCTGAAAAAGAGAATCCCATTGAAAGGAGAGTATTATGCAGCTTTTCATACCAAGCTCTAGGAGCATATTTTAGGCCATAAATGGACTTATGGATGAATCAACAAAGCCTTGAGGTTGAGACATGTAAACTTCATCTTGAAGATCATCATGCAAAAAAGCATTGTGGATGTTGAATACGCCAATTGAATTGTACAACTAAAGAGAGAATCAACCTGATAGTGGTAGGCTTAGCAACTAGATTAAATGTCTTATTGTAGTTAGACCAGCATGTTGGTAAAACCCCTTTGCAACTAATCTGGACTTGTATTTGTCTAAAGTTCCATCTGTATTTTGTTTAGTTCTGTAAACCCACTTGCATCCAACAATATTTTGACCAGAAGTAGGAGGTTGTGAAGTCCATGTATCAGCTTCCATTAGAGCATCATACTCTAGCTTCATTGATTTCTGCCATTTAGGGTCTTTATTTGCTTGAGAGAAATAAGTAGGTGTAATAGGAATTGTATTGCTAAGAAGAGAAGAGGGGAAGTAAGTGCTTTGTGGCAAAGTACATCTTTGGTTTAGAAATACCTGACTTATATTTTTTTTTTTAGAGTGATCCTTTTGAACAACAACTGAAGGAATAACCGAAATGTGTGAAATAAAAACTCCTGAATTTGGAGCAAGTGAAGGAGGAACATCTAAAGGAGAATTATATGAATTACTAGTAATGTGCATATGTAATGAGTTTTTAGGTGCTTCACTTGGAAAACATTCAAAAGTAATTGTTGAATAAGTAGGAGACATAGACATGATAGAAGAGTGTGAAAAACTTTTTTCATTGAAGACAACATGCCTGAAGATAAGAACCATGCCAAAAATTGGCTCCAAACACCTATAAGCTTTCTGATTTGCACTACAACCAATAAACACACAAGGAGAACTCTTTGGAGCTAACTTGTTAGATGTATATGACCTAAGCCATGGATGGAAAGCACATCCAAAACCTCTTATAAATAAATAATCTGGTGGTCTTCTAAACAATTTTCCAAAAGGATATAGAAATTGAATACCTCTTGTAGGTAACCTATTGATTATGAAGTTTGAAGTCATAAAGGAGTCTACCCAAAATGAATCAAACAATGTAGCTTTGATTATAAATTTTCTACCACCATCTAGTATGTGTCTATGTTTAGCTTCTGCAATCCCATTATTCTCAAGGTGTATGGTCAAGTAAATTCATCTTTGATGCCATGCAGAGTAGTGGAAGATGTTAACTCATTGTTATTGAATTCACCACCATTATTTGTTCTAATTGTGATGATTTTTGTACACAACTAATTCTCAATTTGAGTTTGAAATTAAAAAAAATTATCTTAAAATCAGATTCTGTGTGAAGTGGAAATAGCCAGCAAAACTTAGAAAAATCATCAACTATTTTAATATAGTAAAGAAAACCATTGTTTGACACTACAGGTGCAGGACCCCATAGATCCATGTGCAAAAGCTCTAGAGGTTTAGTAGTATAATGAGAAGAAATAGAAAAGGGTAACTTATGAGCTTTTCTCAACCAACAAACACTCACAGAATAATGGTATTTTTACATTTTTGTCAAAAGAGTTACATATTCTTTGTAGAGCTTGAAAAGAAGAATGAGACAGTTTGTGATGCCAGATAGTAGAAGAGGCTTTATTGGTGTGGAGAGCTTGAGGTGGTTGAGTGAATTTGATTAGATATAGTCCATTGGTGTGAGGTCCCTACAACATAATCTTCCCAGTTTGAAGATCCTGAACAGTGTAGTCAAATGGAAAAAAAATGATAGTGCAATTCTAATCAGTGGTAAATTTGTGAACTGGTAATAGATTATTAGATGATTGTGGAATATGTAAAACATTTTGAAGCTTAAAACAATGATTATTAGCAGTAGAAAAAGAGATATAACCAATTGAAGTAATAGACATACCTTCCCCACTAGTTGTCTGAATATATTCATAACCATCATAAGGGGTATATTCATCAAGTTGAGATGTATACGAGACAATATGGTTATTGGCGCCACTATCTGCAAACCAAGGATTCTCATCAACAATATTTCCTGCTATAAGCATAAAATGAATATTTTGAGGTAGTTATTTAACTTGATAGGCAAAATTCAACCTGTTAGAGCACCCAGAAGCTGAGTGACCAAATTTGGCACATGTTTGACAATGTACATTTTCACCAGAAGTAATAGAAGATGGTGGTGGAGTTGAAATGACATTCGGAGGAGTAGATCTAAATGTAGACTGATGAAAATTTCCTCTAAGTATTGGATTGAAAAATATTTTACGTACCTCTATAAATTGGATTATGACCACATCTCATCATCGAAGTAGAATATTTAAACTGTTATTGAAATTGTGGTTTAAATTGATGTTGTGAATAGTGGTGAAAGTTGTTGTTAGCTAGAAAGGCCTTATTTTCAGAGTCATTAATGATGGATTTGGATTTGGATGTAATGAAAAATTTCTTCACTTAGAAGAAGATTATATAGTTCAAGACTAGTAACAGGTGGATATCTAACTCTGATAGAAGTAACAAAGGCATCAAAAGAATAGCTCAAACCTGAGGGAGTATTGATAAAAATTTCACTATATCATTGATTATAGATCCTGCAACTGCAAGAGCATCAAAAACTTTCTTGATCTCAGTTAGATATGTTCTAATTGAATCATTTTCCACTCGAATAGATTGAAGTTTGGTGCGAAGCTGAATTGTATGAGTAACAAAAACTTGAGAAAACCTAGATTCAATATTAACTATAATTCATGAGATGAAGTAGCACTTGCAAAGTATGGAATGTCATAATATGACATTGTAGAGTGGGCCATAATATGATAGTTGAATCTTCATCCTGCGAGAATGTAAGTTGTTAACATTGTTGTTGTTGATATTGTGACGAGAAGTAAATTCATCTGGACATTCCTTAACACCAATGATGTAGTCTGTTGTTCGGCATTTGTAGAAGAGCAACAATCTTTTCAAGTTAGATAATTTTCTTCCTTCAATTTTAGAGTGATAATGTTGGTTAACTGATTCAGTAGAACTTTAGAAATAAAACGAGTTTCCATTTGTAAAAGAAAATAAGAGATTATGAAATAAGAAATATAGAAAAACAGATCAATAAGATCAAGAAAATGGTTAACAAGAAACACAAAGAAACAATATGAATAAGTGAATCTCAAAGAAAGGCGAAGAAAATTATAAAAATATATAGAAAAACACTTGAAAAAGGTTTGAGTTAGAAAAACTCTATTAATGGAAATGGTAAAACTTGGATCGAGTTTTAGCTCTGATATATACCAAAATAGAAGATTAATATCTTGATTAATGAAAATGATCTTACATAATGAAGCTAACAAAACAGATAAGAGTATATGTACTCTTCTGACACAACACTCACAGACACACATTAATAGAACACCACAAAGCATACACATGTACACGATAGTTACAGTTGTTTAACAAAAAGACAACGAGTTTGCACACAGTGTAACTACTAATATAACCTTGAGCAGTCTATATATATATTTTGAGTTTCCCTATTTAGGGTTTGTATCGTTGTATTCCTCTGAACATTGTTTTTTGATTATAGTGAAAACCGCAGCCGCTCCTTGGACGTAGCCCAATTTAGGTGAACCAAGTAAATCTTGTGTTTTTGTTTTCGTTTTGTTTTCTTTATAGCATCGATCCTAACAAAGAGCATATATGGACTCACTTGGATTGGGAAGTTTTAACAATGGAACCAATTTTGTAACGGGAGGATCATCCATTAGAAAAGCCGGTTATAGCCCATTTCATCTAGATGTTCAGATTTCACAATTCCGACAATTTAAAGCTCAAATCATTGACATAGTTAACTCTATCCAACAGGAAAAAAGCCAGAATCAATTGTACCCTTACATCATTTTGACATCTTTAATTATGAGTTTAGTCGTGCTATCTGTCCAGCGTTATTAATTCAGCAAGTGATAACAAGGAGATGAGTAACTAAACATGTTGTTGGTAACGCTGTACAGAGAGCATTTTGGTTTAACAGTTGGTCTCTGATCTAGTTTACAGCTTTATAAAATTTGGTTTCTATGTTCAGGTAAAGCCGATGTACCAAAAACAGAAGATTTCTCCAAGGCTCTATACACAATCGACGTCGGACAAAACGATCTTGCATATGGTTTTCAATATACAACAGAAAGAGAAACACGTGTTGCAATACCTAATATCCTTGATCTATTCGACACAGCAGTTCAGGTACTATATATGAAGAAACTAGCATCGTAGGCATTTGTTAGTGACAACTTATACTGTAGTCTAATGTGGTTATTATTTTATTTTAATATTTCCACAACAACTTTAAAGTGAAGGTGCAAGGGTGTTTTGGGTGCATAATACAGGACCTATTGGATGTTTACCTATCCACAACAAATACTATGCTAAGATACCAGGTAGTTTGGACAAGAATGGGTGTGTGATACTTTTGAATGATATAGCTGAAGACTTCAATGGGCAACTCAAGTCCAAGTTAACTCAACTCAAGGCCAACCTCACTAGTTCAGCCTTCACATATGTTGATGCTTATACAGCTAAATACAACCTTATCAACACTGCGAAGGCCCAAGGTAAGTTTCTAAATCTTATAAACTTCATTATCGTGCTCTAGATTTGTGGGGGTGAACGAAATACATTGGCAATTGAGGGGTATTATAGAGTTTGCTAGTTAAAAGTAGGTCACTGGTTAATTGTCATATGTTGAGGTATTTTCCTGATGATGATTGCAGGTTTTGTTGACCCCCTCGACTTTTGCTGCTGCAATCGAATGGTAGCTGTAAACGGGACGGTGTATGGCGTCCCTTGTGCAAATCCGATGGAACATATTAACTGGGATAATATACATTATTCGGAGGCAGCTAACCACTGGGTTACTAATTTCATTTTAAATGGTTTTATGTCAGACCCATCGATTCCGATCAGTCAAGCTTGCCATGCTTAATGAGTATATGCTTAATTAGGATTACCATCTGCATTAATACCATGCATTACACCATCGTGTTGTCATATTGTTATAATATCCTGAATAGAGTAAAGCCATAAAAGACTTTGTCAAGAAACTTGTGGGTTATAAATATAAAGAGAAAAAAAGAGATTTTCATTGCTATTCAGTTATGGGTTAGTTAAAAAAAATGATGTTGAGTGTAGAAATAGCCTTGAATATGGAAAGGCATTGGCAAGATTATCAAGTTGATTTAGCTTTCAATGGCAACGCCGCAACGTCCACAACTATAAAAAGGATCCTGACGTGGCACATGAGGAAATTAGAGAAATTTCCACACCACTGTTTCTAGATTTCCCAGCAGATCGTGTTATCTAATTTGTACATGGTAACATGAATAACATCCCATGTTGCAGAATTATATAGTCTCGTATTACATTAGATATTATCTTTACAAAAAAAACAAGTAAGTAGGTCCCTTGTAGCGTGTTTGGATATTAGTTAAGAAATCTTTTTTCAATTTCTGGAAATAAAAATGTCAGAAATCAGTTTAGGTACTCAATTTCATAATGATTTTTAGAAGCAAAAAAATTAACTGTTTATGAAGCAAAATATTTTTGTTTATAACTTATGGGATTGATTTCTACTTCAAAAGGTATCCAAACATGCACTTAATGGAGTTAAAGAACACTAGCAGCATCTAAATCGAACAAAGCATGTGGGAGCTTCACTTACTTATCCCATCTAATAACTTTTGATGGTGCCTCAGCTCTCACATCCCAGGTCACGGAGCTGTACCTGACAGTCCTGCAATATCCTATGAAATCTCTCATGGGGTGTCCAATTCCCCAATTTTTTATGGTGTGAGACTGTGAGTCATAATGAGTGACAGAAGAAGCCATCAATATTGATTTAGTGTAGTGTAGTGCATTGGAAGAAGTTTCCATTGGTAAGTTGGTGTTAAAAATTCAACACCAGTTTTAGCATCTTAGCTTTCTTTTTATGAACCATATAATAACTTTTCTTATTATTTTCATTAACTTGATTCTCTACGAGTAATGCTGCCATCTTGCACTACACAAAATACAGTGCATGCATATTCCTATTAACTTTCTAAATGTTGATTACATTTTTGGAAATCTGGAATATATCCCAATTTTACTGATGTGTTAAGAAATTTGTTTTATAGCAGTAAATATTAGGGAATATGTCAAATCTTTAGGATTTCCCATCAAATGGTTAATACCCCACACGACGGTTTCACACATGTAATCAAAAACTATTACGCCCCTCACCCTTTGTTAACCTAGTTTTCTCATCTCTTTAATGTTTAACAGTATTCATATATATGAACATGCCACATAGACTGTGCATCCATCCTAATAGATTAGGACATGTTCAAGAGAATTGTGATATCAGTAAAAATCTTCTATTGGAAGAGATTTATGATTTAAGCCCAGAATCTGATTCAGAGGATGAATCTTAGAGTTTGGAAAATGATTTCAAGGTGCTTTTCGATGATTAAATCGACTCAGCATATCTCTCAGATGCTTCAATGTCATCTTAATATTTCCCACATTGTCCTTTTTTAGTACTGGATGGAACCTGAATGGTAGGCCAATATGAATTCCTGGATATGCTTTATGGGCCTGATCCAGATGATTTGCTTAGAACCTATAGAGAATATGGAGATGGACCAAGTTTAGATGGATACGACTCGGATATGGATGATTTACCAGAATGCTTTATGTGTAAAAGAAACTTTTCAGAGATCTCACCCGATTCACCAATTAACTGATCACCATTACCGGATTACAGAGAAATATCCAATTGGGATTTTCAAACGATTGATATTGGTCTGCTAGAGGAGACTATTAACCAATCTCTTTCTCCTTCTGGTTTGATCAATGTTACAGTACATGTCTTAGAACCAATTTACATCTCATAATTAGATGATTCTTTTCATACCCTTGTTTTGAGTATTGATCCTTTGCCAAAGCCGGCTTTCATTATTTCTTTCTCATCTTCTTCGGAAAAATCAGATTTTTCTTCTAAAAAAAAGTAAACTCTAGTTCTATTGAGAATTTCCTTACCCCTCATGATTCTGTTTCTAAGGAGGATTTTCTAGTTAACAATGATTTTAACCAGTATGGTACTTTATAATTGAATCCGGATCTACTTCGGCTGCAATAATTCATTTTGATGAGAAGATAGAAACACTGATGAGGGCTACTAATGAAAGAAGCAAGGGTACCCGGGTTCTTTTCTATATCTTTGACTTTACATCTCATATTTTCACTGTTTTTGCTTAAGTTTCTATTATTTGAACATTGATAGTTTTTAGAACAAGTTCCTGGATACATTCATACTCTGTTGCTTTATTCCTGATTTATATTCTACATTTAGATTGTGTTATTGAGCTTTTCTTGAATAGATTGCTATTTGCTTAAACTTAATCTAAAACTCACAAATATGAAAATCATTGTCTGGAATACACAGGGATGTGGTAACAAAAAAACACAATAACATCCAGAACAAATAATAAAATATAAACAACCCGAGGTCCTCTTTCTGTCTGAGACTAAATCACTTAAGGCTCCAAATAAAAGGATTATAAATAATTTTCCAAATACTCGTCTAATTGATCCGATTGGCAAAGCTGGTGGTTTGACCATAACTTGGGTGGATGGATTTCATTTTGAAATTGTTCACTAGAATAATAACATGATAAATGTCTTAGTTAAATCAAATTTCAATAAACAATTATGATTGTTAACTGCTTTCTATGGTAATCCATATCTATCTTACAAAAAAAAACTGTCTCAGCCCAATCCGACCATCTATAAACACTTTTTTTTCAAAGATCAACAAATACTCAGTTTGTGTCATATATATCATGACTGAAAATTCATCCACATTTTCTATCCTAATCCAAAGACCAAAATCTTATAACCGTCCACATAACTCCACCATTCACTATTAATTCGCGTAATTAAGGAAAATTAAAATAATATTTATTAAGAAAAATACACTAAAAAAACCCAACACTTCTCAAATGACCTCGTTTCGGATCATTCTTTTTTTATAAACTCCGTGTATCAGTGGTCGTCTTCACGTATTTATGTCCTCTTTTAACTAAGCCGCCCTAAGTGTCTGAATCGAACCTGATGTAACTGATAAATCGCATTTTTCATCTCCTTCCACTTCACTTTTAGGCACACACCCATAAAGACTAATGTTCCGTTACCCAACTTCATCTCCTTCATCTTTCGTGCCCAGATTCATCTCCTCCATGCTGTTTAATCTACTCCTTTACGTCTTGCTTTGTTCAGACATTCTTAATCTCTTCTCACCACCACCTCCATCTAAACCAATTCCTGCTAAACCCATTCAAACCAGGTTAATCTCCACACCTTTCTCCATTGCCTTCTACATATCAAAAGGTTAGTATTTTTAGGTCGGAATTGTTTTTCTTTTCTTCAATTTTCTTCAATTTTCTACATATCAAAAGGTCATTATTTTTTGGTCAGGATTGTTTTTGTTCTTTGATTTTTCGTCATTTTTTTTTTAATTTTGCAGACCATACAAAAACCCCTCCAGGCCAATAATCTAAAGAATATTAATGCAGATACCTTACACTTTTTCATTTCCCGTTTATCTAAATTTCATGTTTTTTAATGTCTGTTTTTATAATTTATGAAATGGGTTTTTGTTGGTTTAGAGAGTTAGGTCTACTGAAGCTTTGGATAGTTCGAAAGCGATTAAATTGACTTCAGTTGAGAAAGATTCTCCTCCTTCACCTGTTCAAGCTTTGTTGGGTGGACTTGCTGCTGGTGTTATTGCTTTAATTCTATATAAATTTACTACTGCTATTGAAGCTTCCCTTAATTGACAAATCATTGCGGATAATTTCTCGGTTATTGTTTTATTCTTCAATTTGTTTTAGTAGCCTCAATTGTTAGTTTAGCCTCACTATATTTAGGAATTTTTGCTTTTGTAGCTTATGTTCATGAATGTTTTACGTGTAACTTTTGCAAGAATACCAGGGTCCCTTTAAGATGATTTGTCTAATTGATAACAGATGTTGTTTAATTGCAATAAATTGGGAGTATAATGTTGTTGCTTCTAACATGACCAAGGTCTTCTATAACCATGAATCCATGATATGAATCCAGCCATGTTAGTTTCTCTTACAGAGCTAAGTGACTGTTGTTTGGTGGTTTTGCTTTGTAGGGGCAATTGATCAGAATAAGAAGAAGAAGATTAAGGAATAGTGGGTTTGGATTCTGACCCACTACATATGTTTCACAACGTTTCATAGTTGGAGTAGTTTTTAATTGTATTAATTAGTTTAGAGTTTAGGTTCAAATTAAGCATTGATTTACAATCCTGTGAGTGAACCTAAATGATTTCAAGTTGAAATCAGTTCATTCCATCTAGATATATGTTGCTCACTTGCTTCATGGTTCCGTTGTTGCAGGTCTTTAAATTCACCCTCTGTAGCGCTGGGAGTCAAAGACACTGCTTTCTTCCCTACAAAAATGTGGCGTAAGTTTTTCGTACGCTTTTTTGATGATGATAAGAAAAATATGAAACAGCACCAAGAGTGTAAAAAATGCACTTGGTTATGGGGCATTCTTGGGAGTCTATGCAATCCTGAGATTTCAGCTATCATGCAGACTGTATAGAACTTTTTCTTGGAGTGGTTCAATGCCTTAGCATAGAAATGAGGTACAATCTGCTATGTTTGCTCTTAACATTTCCTTTGTGCAATTGCTGAACATTACCCGGTAGATTTTAAATCGATGTTGACCTTCCTTTGCTAAGTATTACATTTGAGATTTAGAACTCTATAACATTGCGGCGATTCCATTTTCCATTAGTTCAAAATTAACATTTGAGATGCTTTAGAGTAGACTAAACAGAATCCATAAAAAAATAATTTAACTGGTGTGAATGTGCATGCTATATTGACCTCCTCAGAAATTGCATCTTCAACAGCATCATGCTTATCTACAATCAAAATTTCCAAAGTTTCTCATTGTTTGGGCTTTCCTGTAGATTTTCTTAAGAATAGGAATCCATCCATGTTAGGTTCCTCTTGCAGAGCTCACTGATGTTGTTTGGTGGTTTTTCTTTGTAGGGGCAATGGATCAGAAAAAGGAGAAGATTAAGGAATAATGGGTTTGGATTCTGACTTGGCAAGAGAAACTTAAAGTTGCACAGTAAGTAGCGTGAGAAAATTGAGTCGAGTGATTCTTACTTGGTTAGATATCATCCATTTTAACTGAGTTTGGTATGTAGTTTATGTCCTAACTTCTTATTTGTGTTTTTCAGATGGATTTTTCTAAGATACAATAATCGTATGAGTCTTAATTCAGTAGAGCAGCAAAAGTCTTAATTCAGTGAGCATTCTGAGGTATGTATAGATTGAATTTCACTTGATTTGAATCGTTTTGGGAAGTAAGACCTGTACATTCTACATTTAAAGCATTGGCACAACAAAGATTCGAGCATTGGCAGGAAACTAATGACGACTCTAGGTCACTCAACGTTCTAATTACGTCTTCCTTCATTTTATTTCAGTCCCTTGATTTGTTTGATCTTTCGTTTGTAACAGGAGCACGTATTTATATGATCAAAAATGATGGAGAGATAACTGTATCTTCAAAGAAAAAAACAAGTCATATGCTAGCTAAGCAAAAGGTAGGTTATTTTTTCGGAATCTCATGACCTGACTGACATTATATGGGATCTGTGTGAAATACTGTAATGTATCGAATTTGCATTATCTTGATTGTGCTTTAGTTGTTCATTCATGTATGATGGCCCTCTTTAATCAGATTGTGTGACTATCTATCATAGCATGTATTTTTTTCTCTTGATTGAGAGTTTACCTGTTCTTTAGCTTTAGTCGTATTTATAGGCTGTTTATTCATTATCCGCCACAGCACTATGTTCACCCCGTCTTACACGGATGCCACCCTGGCTTACACTTAATCCTCTCTTCCGTTATGTTCTCCTCCCTCTTCCTGTTTTTAGCTTTCAATCAATTTATTATGCTCTTAAATCCCCTCCCTCAGTAATGGTGGTGCTTTATTCCCCTCTTCCTTTACATTAGAAATCTAACCCTTTGAGATAATCCCCGCAACCGAGGTTGTCAACAATATTAAATCCTGAAAAGGAATACTATTTTTACCCAGTAGTTTAAACATATTCTGTTTTATTACTGAATCAGTTGCTTTTAATGATTGAGATGGTAAATATAACAAATTCATTTGTTGGTTGGCCTTAATTCTACGTAAAAATGCGTGGTTACATTTTTGGTCCTTAATTGGTGAATGTGGGGTGGTATTTGGTAGGGTTAAGGGTTTTAAAAACTATTGGTTGGTAGATTTTGGAGGCCATGTTGCATTCTTATATATTGCATTAACTGTAATACAGTTGATGTCTAGGTATTATCATCAAGTTGTTTGTCAAATGTTCATGTACTAATATTTATTTCAAATTGAATGATTATTCTCCCTCTCTCCTTTGAACCAATTTTAGGAATCCTTGCTAAATGTATGTGCAGGTCAGTTTATAACTGTTAACGACTTTATCATATCTATTTTGTTACTGCCTATAAAAAGGTTTTGTAGTTTGTCATGGTAGGCGAATGATATCTATTTTGTTACTGCCTATAAAAAGGTTTTGTAGTTTGTCATGGTAGGCGAATGATTTATCTATTTTGTGCAGTAATTTGGTGTACTTTCTTCGTTGGTAGGAAGCGAGTTCTCAATTAACCCACCAGAGCCTAAGGTACTGGCTTATATGTCAAGCATCAGTGCCACCTCTAGGATGGAGTACATATTTCATTAAGTACAACAACACTACTACTATTACTACTAACAGAGTTAACGGGCAGCAGGCAGTTCCAAGCCACCGCCAGGAATTCTGGGCTGAACCATAAATGGAAGTGTAATTTCCGCAGCAGGCGAATTCCGAACCTCCTCACAGAAGGCTACTTCAAAAGCCACAGATTGATAAAGGAAAACCTCATCTTCCTTGCAGTAGTAACCTGAAAAACTCACATATCATAATCCTTGAGACATTTTCTGTTGGGCAAGCTGACTATCAAATTATCATTTATGATGTAATGCAAAGGGTAAAAATAAGTATGTTTTACTGGTGGTTCATGTGCTTTGGACATCGCTTTTCCCTTGATATGAAATATAAACAAAATAGAGCTTCTATCGAGAACCATACCTTGCAGAATATTCGTCCTATGGCAGGGGAAGTTGATGGTCTCTTAAAATGAAGTGATGCTGACCCGTCTGGACTAATAGTCCCATCCAAGGGTTCAATAACCATTGAGTTTTCTGGCTTGAGTTTAACAGTGAAATTGTTACGTGCTTCCTGCAGATGAGAAGATTCATAAACAAAAATTGAGGAAACTAATAGTTTTTGGTTAATTCATGCATTAGAAAGAGTAAAGAATGAACGGTAGTATATATTAAGAGGAGGGACCTTCGAAAAATGATACTATCTCCGTTTTAGTAAAAATGTTATTATTATTTTTTTATTTTGGTCTAAAAATAGGTTAAAATGAAAAAGTGATAGCAACACTTTTGTTGAAACGGAAGGAATATCATAACTGACAGTTTAATCTGTTGATGAACTTCCGTCAACCTTAATACTCTTTGTGTCAGCCGAACTCCTTCTAAGGCGTTTCAAGGACCTGGTTTTTTTTGTGGGAGGCTGAACTCCTTTTAGCTCTAAAGTAAGGAGTTTGGGGTCCTGTTAATTCGTTCAAATCTATGTAATTTATCTCCCTGTTGTTTGTGTCAGTTATCGGAAGTCTTCCTGCAGGATATTATGCAACGAGTTCTTAGCGCCTTCTTTACCCAGTTAAAGGTGTGAAAGACGAGAGATTTGTTAAAAACCAAGATGAACATTCAGGGAAACAAATGTACAGTACGGCTGGATTGATAAGAGCGTTTATCCACAGAATACATTGCATAGACGTAGTCAACAAATACAATAAGTGAAATGCTCTCTCCCCACATGCAACTTTAGATTGAAGTTAGTAGATCAGTTTACAGTGTTGTATTGTGTCTTTTTGTTAGTGATCGACCTTAGAATACGAAAATTTAATAACTGTCAACAAAGAAATTTTAAAAGTAAAATTTGAACTATATAAACACTAAAACATTATTTTAATTATTTATAAAAAAATAAAATAAAATAAAATATTGTGACATGTATTATCGTATGATATACATATAAGTACTGAACCTTATTGGGACAATCATCAAATGGTGTTTTGATCCGCACGGGTTATTTCCTAGACACAAAATGCAGAAGATAAGATCGAAATTTGTGGGTATTTTTTTTTAACTGTGAAGAAGTCTAATTGATCTTTCTTTAATATATAATATAACATAAATGAAATGAAATGGACTCATCAAGATATACAGTAGTTGATTATTTCAAATGTTGGAAAAAATTGAACATCCAAATTGGTAAGACAACAAGCTACAAATCATAATGAGTCTTACTCAAATGTAATACAATGCAATATCTGTTAACATGTAATACTTCAATTCGGCATGTAGGGTTCGCCGAATGGAATATAGGTAATGGTTTGTCCTTTTCTAACACCGAGGTCTTTTCAGCACAACTGGCTCAGAGTTGACAAAAAGCTCTGCAGTTAAGCGTGCTCGGGTGGGAGTAATCCAGGGATGGATGTCCTCCCGAGAAGCTGCTGCTGGATGACCGCAGCGGTGCCCGTAGAAAACCCCACACTGCCGGATGACCGCAGTGGCTAAGTGGGGACAATATCGGTGGAAGATCGGTCATTACATAACCAAAGGTGTATATATAGCCCGTAAAAAACGAAAGAAGGATAGTCATCGAATGAGTTAACAAGGTCACATTAAGCAACAATCTAAATCCCGTGTCGTTAATAAGATAGAATCTTGGAAATTTTTAGAGGAAATAAGAGATAAAATAGCTCATAATAATATGTATTGGGTTGTAATTGGAGATCATAACCAAATTACAGACCAAAATGAAAAGGAGGGAGGGTTACCATTCAATAGTGTGGAGGCTGAACCTTTTAAAAAGTTGTTGGAGGGGGACGGACTTATTGATCTAGGTTTTAAAGGTAATAACTTTATATGGAACAATCAAAGAGAAGGTAATAAAAACATCCAGGAAATGCTAGATAAAGCTTACATAAATAATGAATGGATAATTAGGAATCCTGAGTCAGTCTTGACAATATGCCTCACATAGGATCATATCATAGTCCAATAAAATTAGAAGTAACAAATTTCTCTTGCTTCCCATGACATTCCATTCAAATTTTTTGACATATGACTAAAGAAAAAATCATGCTTAGATCTGATACAAAATTCCGGGGATACTTCAAGAGTGAATGTTACAGAAGTGGTGATTAAAAATCTAAAAATATTAGGAGAAAATCTAGAATTCAAATAACTTTTTTAAACAAGAAAATATAAACACAAAAACCTTAGAATTGGAAAAGATATATGATGCTCAAGAATCAATAGCAAAACAACTATCAAAAGATAACACAATTAACTTAGGGGAAAGAAACACAAAATATTTTCATATTACAACCCTGAAAAGAAGAAAAAGAAATAAAATTGACCGCTTAGTTGATCAAAATGGGGACGTTGTTTCTGAACAACACTTAATGGATGACCATTTAAAAACTCATTTTGCTGCTCTCTTCAAAGCTGCTCCTACTCAAGATGATCAAGAAATTCTGAATCTCATTCCTCTAGTAATAATCGAACAAGAAAACAGAGACTTAATGTCCATACCAACTGAAGATGAAATTTGGAATGTAATCAAATCTATGAAATCAAGTAAGTCACCAGGACCTGATAGGTTTCCTATAAATTTTTTCAAATATAATTGGGAACTAATAGGCACTCAAATAATAGATCTAATTCAAGATGTTTTTAGAACAAAAACAATGAATCCTAAGTTAAATGAAACTTTCTTGTTCCTTATTCTTAAAATAAAACAACCAAAACACCCAAATGATTTCAGACCTATAGGGTTAAGTAATGCTCCATATAAAATACTTTCTAAATTGTTGGATAATAGACTTAAAAATTATCTAGATAAAATGATTTCACCTTACCAGTCTGCCTTCCTTTTATCTAGGCAGATTGCAGATAACAATATTGTAGCACATGAGGTTATTCATTCCTTAAAAAAGATGAAAAATAAAAATAGGGGTTTAGGAGTTAAGATAGATATATCAAAAGCTTTCGACAGAGTAAGCTGGGATTTTTTAAATAAGGTATTGTTAGCTTTTGGACTTAGTGAGGATTGGTGCAGTCTAATTTCTCAATGTTTATCTACTGCTTCCATAGCAGTTTTACTTAATAAAATTCCTGGTGAATTTTTCACTCCAACAAGAGGTTTGAGACAGGGAGATCCTTTATCTCCTTATCTCTTCCTGATTTGCATGGAGACTTTCTCTAGGTTGCTTCTAGCTAAAGAACAAGAGAAAAAAATATCAGGGATCAAAATAGCTAGACACTCTCAATCTGTCAGCCATCTGTTCTTCGCAGATGATTGCTTGTTGTTCATTAAAGCTAGTCTAGTGAGGTGCAGGAACTTACTCAATATCATTCAACAATTTAGTTTAGCTTCAAGACTGTTAATAAACTTCACAAAATAGGGGTCTTTTTCAGTAAATAAATACATTCTACGCATAAAAGGATGATGACTAAAGTTTTGAAAATTAAGAAAATTAATATTGCAGACTCATTCCTAGGGGCACCTTTATTTGTGGATGTATCAAAAAATCAAAACTTTTGATTCTATTGTTCAAAAAATGGAAACTAAAGTTCAGAGTTTCAATGGTAAAGCCTTATCCCATCCTAGTAGGTTAGTACTGAATAAGTCAATCCTGAGTAGTCTCCCAATTTATAATATGGGATGCTTTTTACTCCCCAAAAAGGTTAATCAAAGGATTAATGCAATCCATAAGATTTTCGGCGGGAAAAAAATAAAGATGCAAAAGGTTTCTACTTGAAATGCTTTGATTTCTTGTGCAAGCCAGTTGCACTGGGAGGATTAGGTTTCAAAAAACTAATAAAATGAACTTAGCCAGGATAGCTAAGTTGGCCTAGAGATTACTACTCAACCTAAAGCATTATAGTCCAAGATATTAAAAAGCAATTACTTCAAAAATTCAACAATTTACAATACTAAAAAACATTATAATGAAACTTGGATATGGAAATGTATTCTGCAAGGGGTGTCTCTCATACACAAATTTAGTTGCTGGAAAGTAGATGATGGGGAAATGATAAACATATGAACAAATAAATGGATCCTAGGTCTTGATGACACTCTAGACTGGAACTCTGAAAAAGTTAGAAACAACTTTTCCTTATGTATATCTAATAAAATCCTACATATTAGAATTTTCTCTGATGATCATGGTAATTTAAAAAACGATACTTTAAGATGGTTACTGACCAAGAATGGACAATATACTGTTAAGTCAATGTATGCTGCTTTACAGAATGATACATCAAGTCATACTTCTTTAGCTACTGCTGCTTTCTGGAAATTAAATATCACACGAAGAATTAAGATTTTCTGTGGAAATGCATTCATAATGCACTTCCTGTAAGGAAAAAGATTGGCCAATACTTAGATAACATAGATATGCATTGTGTTTTTTGTAATTTCTCTTGTGAATCTCTAAAATATCTTTTTTTCGATTGTCCTTTTGCTAAATCTGTCTGGATGCTTCCACCTCTAGCAAGTCTGAATTTTAATGTATTCTATTCTTAAACTTATATATAAATTGGATAGCAGGAAAACATGACGCAAATGTGATTGAAATTGTAACCACCAAATGCTAGTTAATTTGGAAGGAAAGATGTTCGAGACTCTTTCAGAAAAATACCAACACCAGCTTAAAAATTTCCTTGGCTATTATGAGACATTTAAACTTTTGGTCCACATTTATACTCAATAAACCTTCTGCAGATTCAGAAAATAGTCGATCATTGGCCTGTGAAAGAATACCAAACAATCAAATCATTTTGAAGCAAACAAATTCTAAAAACCGGAGACCTCCTAATAGGAATCAATATAAGATAAACTTTGATGTTCTTGGGTTGATGAAATTAGTCTTGCAGGTTATGCAGGTTATGGACTAATACTACACTACGCCAAAACTGATGATTTTCGACAAGGGGCTTTTTTGTAAATCGATAGAATCGGTTTGTTAGTTCCTAAATCTCGATAAGCATAAACCTAATCCAGTGGAAACGCAATTTCATATTCAATCTTCAACTGTGAATATGGGATGAAGAGTAAATGAGGAGAATAATCAACAAAAATGAATTGAAAGATAAGTTTAATTTTTCCATATCCTTTTTCATTGAATCGAAAGCTTTAAATTGTCGATTTTGAACTGAAGTTGAAACTTCTGAAAACTGATTTCAAGATTTTGAAAATCCTAAAACATCGATTTCGTTTCGATTTTTTATTATCTGATTCATAATCAGAATTCAGATTGATAATCATATTATGCTAGTCTTTGTGTTGAGATAAAGATTTCAATGTACAACAACATATGCAACACAGTTTTAATAAATTGAAAATCTGTCTCTCAATTTCGTTGTCAGCTATTCATATGTCTTTAACAGAGCTACAATGAGATATGACCTCTCAATTCCTTCAAGATTTGTGTTAGCTTGAAAACCCATAGTATAACATGATCGTCTAGATACAAAACAAGTGTGTATGTTTGTGCAGTTCTGTAAATGATGTGAGCAGGTAAAATATGCCTCATCCGCAGCCCAAGAGTTAGCTCCAGTGAATGATTCAGAAAAGCTTGTTTGGAATAAATAACTCTTTGACTGATTTAGAAAAGTTAACTCTTGGAGCTGAGAGTTAGCTCCAAAAATTAGCCCAAGAGTTAGCTCCATTGAAGGTCGAAGAGAGGGATAAATATAAGGATCATGAACATACTTAATCTCAGTTCTTGTATAATTGTCCTGTAACTCATACAGACTTAATTTAACTGATTTTAAAAAAATAATCTTAGATTAGTGCTCACTGGTTTTCATTTTTGCGTGAAAACAAGGATGTTGATACTGCAAATGCAATAGGGTCAAATTCTTATAATACTTTGATGGGGGAGCTCATAGCCCTTGAAACAAGTACTTATAATACTTTGATGGTTCTTGCCGAGCAAGATGAAAGAGCTTAAGGAAATGTGTGTTCTACGCAAGGTAAAGCTGCTTGTTCATATGGAAATGTCTATTTATGTGCCAAGTTTTCATATTCTTCTGATTTTTCTAAGATTTTATATTTCATAGGGTCTGCTTCGGATCTTTTTAAGAAACAATCCCATCCAGGTGACCATATAAGGGTAAGTAGAGATCCTACCTTCAGTTTGAAGTTATGTTCTCCAAAGCCAAGCCTATCTTAATTGTAGACTGTACATATATCTATTGGCCCGTTAGTTTTTCGTATTTGCAGCCTATTCTACCTACAATAGGGTTTAAAAGGATGTGAACTTTGCATTTTCTTCCACAACAATCATTTAAGCTCCATGTTCAAGGTTTGTTCTAGCTTAAAATGTGCTATCTTCATATATTTGGGTTTCTCTTGCATGGTTTAAAAGGTAAATGCTCCTATCCTCCACTGTAAACATGACACATATCACTTGTCAATTGATTGACATAGGTAAAATGATGAACTTTACCTGCTTGCTACTGACCAGGGTTGTGGTTGTATGATATATGTATCTCCTCCTTATTAGTTGTATGACATTGAGATTTTTCTTGTCACAACATTAGGTGTTCACTCCTCTAGTTGAAAAATATAAGATATGAAAACGCATAACTGGTCAATTACCGGTGCAAAAAAAAGGTTGGTTTTCTGCAATTTTGGTGAATAGGTTTTTTTCGTCATTTGACATATTTCTGACCTTAAACTAACACTTCCTCTTACATACAGGTAGAAGAGGTTAATTATAGAGGAGCCCTGCACCGTGATGGTTCCATACTTATGTCTGTTTCTCTGGACCAATTGAAGGTACATCTTAATCGCTTTACCTGTCATATGATGTTTACCTCTTTTCGATCTTTTCGGACGTGTAGAATTGTTTATTATTGTCTTCATGTCTCAACATTTTGAATTGCTTTCGTCCACTACAGTTTGTAATTTATTCTATTGTTTGGGTACTAAATAACAACCTAAGAAAGGCATGCCTATACAAGGCTAGGAGTTGGCTTGTACCTTCAACAGAGAAAAACACATGACCAAAAATCTCGTAATGGGTTTGTCCCAACTTACCAAGAAAACATTTGACTTACCTCTGGCTAATATAAAAGCAGAAGCCATATGACATGTTGTATACACTAGAGACATGGAAATATCTTATAGATATCATTGTGTAGAGAACGCTGAGTCTGCGCTTAAAATTACTATACCCCGAAGAAGAATCAGCAGGGCTTTCTGGGTACCCATGAACAAGACTATAATAAGTGCTGGAGAGATGCGATAATTCGCATATGGGATTCTGAGGTATGTACCCATACAGAGGAAATTTCAAAGTGCTAATAGTCTAGCTAGATATCTTTATATTTTCTTGTGATGTGTCGGTACCGTGAAAATTATTTTTGGTTACGTCCATAACCTGAAACACCCATTTTCTTACAGTGAAGTCCTTCTTGTGTGTATTATGTAAAAGATTGGTAGATACCTCAACTTTAACATTCCTATCGACTTGCAGACAGGAAAAATGCTGAATAAATCAAGCAAGGAAACTTGTAATTCGAAAACAGTTACTTCATTGTCAATGTCTGAAGATGGCTCAAGTTGCACAACTTAAGCTTCTGTCAGTACTTAAACGAGCAGGTATTTTATACTAAGTTAAACTTCGTATTATTTATTGAGTTTGTACTCTTTAGTTTGATATTCATGGCAGTCTTAAATGCAAAGAGGAATAATCTATGATGTTTGATTCTTATGTTCCAAGGATAATGTAGTAGGTATATTGAGGTGTTGTATTGTTTTGGCGTCTAAGGAGATATATTGTGGCCTTGAGCTTCATGTAGCATAGTTTGGCCAAGTTAGACTTCAGATAGTGAAAGTTCTTATCACTGTATTTACTTAAATTGGTTTAAGAATGGAGTATCTTGTTTAATTCTAGGTGCTACTGCGAACCCCCGTAATCTGAGTTGTTTATTTTGTAGATTGTTCTGGAAATTATTGAACTTCGCGAACTGGACACTGCACGAGCTATTTTGAAACAAACTTAAACGATAGGCGTATTGGTTTAGGTGTTACAATACTGTTGTTGCACCCATGTAACATGTATACGGTGTAAATGTAGAATTATTTTTTTTCCTTTTTCTTAATGTCATCTTCTTTGGTGTTGTTTGGATCGATGAAGAATTCCAATGAATTAAACTTTTACTATATATATAAATTTACTTTGAAGTTAAAAATGTTCTTAGTTCTTCATGTTACTTTATTTATAATTTAAGCAAATAATTTAATTATTAAAATTAATATATTGGCAATTTAATTTTGGAATAATTGACAAGAATAGCCCGTCGATAATTAACGACTAGTGAAGCTTCTCGTTTATTCTTGATATTACAGTAGATCGCTATAATTTATGGTCTTCGACACCTTAAAATATGACACTCCGTCAATAATCTCTATTAACAACTGTTTTCGTCCGTCGAAAAAGGAGATTTTTTGGCGTAGTGCTACGTTCTGATATAGGTGCAGCTGTCCAAGCTGGATCTGGGACCATCTATGCCTCCAGCCCAGAAGAGGCAGAAGCATTAACTCTCTTGGAAGCAGCAAAATGGACAACATGATTGGAATGCAACGACTTTTGGATAGAAGGGGATTGTAAAAGGGGTTATAAATTTTGCGCATGGTCAATCTACCTCATTTCAATGGAGAAATGAGGCTATTATTTCTGAAGCTATTAGGATTTTGAAGCAATGTGCATCTTTTTTGGGCTTTATTTTCAACCATAGGAGCAGCAATAAGGTGGCAGATGTACTGGCAAAACATGCAAGAAATCAAAGAAGCCACAAACAACACTACAAATGCCTACTTTTATTGCTTCTTTTTTAGTTTATGATTCTAGTTTCTATCTTTCAAGTGTTTCAAATTTCCATTCCGAGGACAATCACTTGTTGGAAAGTTCTCATATCTCAGATACAACTACTGAGATAAGGGCAGCCAACAAGTTTAACAGCCTTGCGTAATTTTTGTTATCTGTTTTTTTTTCCAGCTTTATAAATATAACCAACTTTCAAAAAAAAAATGAAACATTAATTGTTCGATACAAGAAAGATGATCACGTACAAGAGAAGCATTGATTAATTGAAAACGAATTTTAATGGTGAACTCAATAAGTTGAGTGAATCTTTGATACAGGTTGTTGTTGTTTTTTACTCGATTGGCTCGTCTGAACTTACTCGTTATATCTGAATTTGACTCACTATTCTGACTCAAAAATTATTAGATAGTAAAATTATTAAAAAAATTTTGAGTCCAATCAGACTTATGCCAAACGAATCAAGTACACCACTCAAACATAAAAAATAATGAAAAAAATAAATGATATGACATCTGACTCAAACTTGCCGACTCAATATAAAACAAACGAGGTGATACCATTACGGAGAACGTGTGAGAAAGTGAGAGTTAATTTAGGAAAAATACATTTTATTTTCTAATTATTTTAATTTTTTATCATGGTGATGGTAATATTGAGCAGTATCAGATATTATCTGACTGATTTTATGTTTACAAAGTAAAGTTTATATATTACTTTATAATTTTTTGAATTTTTTTATTATGAAATTTTGCATACCTCGACTAATCTATTAATATATTTTTTATAAGAATATTATCTTTTTTAATTTTTTTTAACGAAGTTTTAACTTTTTAATATGATATATTGGAAAGATACATGATGTCACATGTTAGATAAATTGTTACCGTTGAAATGTATATAAAACTCATTATACTTTATAACATTGGAGGGATATATGATGGTAGTTTACATATGCTCGAATTGGCACTGTAACAGCTACTGATTCATGGTTGTTAGTTGAATTGTTTGTATATTTTTTTAGTAACTTTTGTTTTTGACAAGAATGAAGACTCTTTTATTATCATCTAGGTAACTTAAACTCAATGATAACTATGACAATGGAATATCGTAAAGTTGTGAACTACTTCTAAATGTGATATGGGACGAAACCCACGTGTTCTACAAAACCTCCGGAAAGATATGAACAATAAAATACAGTCCCGGGTATTTCGATCAAGTCCTGACTGTATAGAAATACATTTCTAGTTTCTGCTTTATATCATGTGCCTAGGGGTGCACAAAGATCGATTTGATTCGGTTATTGGGAGAACCGTGTACTTGTACCTTTCTATGGTCGATTCTCTATTCATGTACCTGTATTCTATATTTTTGATTCGTTCAGGATCCTGTATTTTTTTTTTTAAAAGAAGTTAAAATTGTTAAATTTATCATAAACTTGTTAAAAAAAATTCCGGTCCTCTACAAGCATTAATTCTATGTCACCTAGACCATACATAAGTGTGAACACGTTGGAGGTAATCCAATAACAAAATATTTCCTATAAAAAAGAATTTTAATACTTCAAAATTCGTCGCAATCCTCAATTAAATTAGTCACACCAACACATATTATCCTTTCCTTGATAAAAAGAAATAATAAGAATGACATACCTGCGTCATACAAACATAGATTCAGTGACAATTGAGTAACAAAACTCAATAGGAAATAGAAATGTATTGCTTAATCAATGATTGAAATATTAAAAGTTCCATGTAGTCATCGATTCGACTAAGAAATAACTCGAAGACAACTAAGAAAACACAATACGTTCTCAACGTGCACACAAGATATTCAAGAGTACAAGGAGTGATAAGCAATAAAGCCAGCTTACAGTAAGTTTTGAGGTGGATTTAAGTTGCTCTATCAGGAGAGGAACCGTGGCAGTTCGAATGAAGAGAGTAGAAAAAACTATTGCAAGCCACCTGCACGAAAGATCAAACCATGAAACAAAACTTAGAAAGCAAAACAACGGTACATATCAAAAGAAGCCATTTTACCAATTAGGATGGTCTGGCAGAAGCACACATATTGGCAATAAATTGTGAAAGCCATCAATTAAGTACTGCAAGGCTGCCATAGGAAGAAATAATTCGGCAGCTGCAACTGACACTTCACTCACAACAGGAGCTGCTGATGTTACAACTGCACTCACAACAGGAGATGCCGATGTTACAACTTCCATAATTTCATCCGAGAGAACTTCAGCAACATCTTTTACGTATTTAAACTTGTCTGAGCCTTCTCCAAATGTACTTGGACCTCCTAGACTATTCACACTGTCACGTCCACCACTCGAGGAGGAGGTATATCTGTGGAATAAGGATCCAATTGAAGCAGACGAACCAAAGGACAACAAAGATCTTCTCTCTTGAAATATAGAGCCAAACCCAACAGACCCATTGTTAAGGTTGCCCTTGTGGTATTCCCGTCGCAAGAATTATCATCCGCCGGCCTACACTTATCAGCAACGGGATGTTGTTGGTGTTTCCTATCATCATCACTATGAGCAATGTAGCTAAAGGACGGGTGGAAACGATCCCTTAATAGACTAACTCTAGATATGAGGCTGCGCCTATACGCCATCTATAATGAACACATAAAACATCACAAGCAATCATGATTGAACAACAAAGGAATGATTTTTATCACAGGTATGATGTAAACAAACAAAGGGTTCCTCAATTTAAAATCACAAATCCAAAACCCCTAATTAGCTCATTTTTTCATCATAATTTGACCCAAAGCATATCAAATTCAAGTTAAAGGAAGCTAATTTCAAGTTCAAAATGAAAAACCTAAGAACATATCTCAAAAAATTTCAAATCCTAGTGTTTAGTTGTGTATCAGAAATAGAAAGATACGTAAGAAACAGAGTTTAACATACATAATATAAGCTAATGAAGAGGTCTAAAAGGGAGAGACTGGGGTTTTGGAATATTACCTTAGTGAATTCCTTCTTCTTCTTCCTCTGTGGAGAGGATGGAGAGAGAGTACAGTGGTTGGTAATGGCTTTTTTCTTCTCTAGGGGTTAAGTTTACAGAGAACAGAGAGCTCGATCGAGTAACCTTTACCTAACACAGATGGCTGGGATTAAAACTCAAAAATCTAATCAACGGCTAAAGCAATTCGGTTCGGTTCCAGTCGGTTCCTAGGTAGAAACGAGTACCTGTACCTCCCTATGACCGATTTTCTGTCTATGTACCTGTACCCTATACTCTTGATTCCGTAGGTTCCGGTTCGATTTCGTCGATTACGATTCGATCCTTCGATTCTGATCGGTTCATGTGCATCCCTACATGTGCCATGTCTTTAACTTTCTACATTTATAGAAATGCATTTCGAAATTAAATCCATTTCCTTGGACTTGCAGTCCTTAGTAGTCACACTCTATTTCATATTTATATGCCAACATTTGAAACTAAATTTATGCCCATTCTTTTATTTGGTGTTGTTTAAAAACTCTCTAGCACTAGGGTCACAGAGTTAGGAGTTATTAGTTGCTTGAACGTATCATGCGCATGTATCACATTTCCTTGAATATATGACGGTTGTCATGAACTATTTTTGCCACCCTTATACAAGATAGTAATAGTAGTATTGTATCAGTTGTTACTTATGAGTGGTGCAAATGTGAAATTAACCTACTACAAGGTGAAACTTCTATTCGTCTCTCTAACTAAAACTGCTTTTTTTTCTTCCTGAACCAATCTAGTGAAGTAACCAAAGTGAGTGAGGTTAGTGCGAGAACGGTGCAACCATTGCAATATTGCATGTGAGGTTAATTTGACTGTATGAGTTGTATTGTGTGTTGATAAGATAAATATTTCATATTTGCTAGTCTATCAACTACAAAGTGGCTTCATTTTCAGTCAATTTGTGTGTCTTGGTGCAATTACTTGAGAATGAATATTTCTCCTCATATGTTGAATTTTTATTTGTATGTCTTGCAGGGCATGACGATGAATTACCTATTAATACAAATAGAGCTTCTGTTAATACTT
The DNA here is from genome assembly GCA_023531435.1 of Papaver californicum. Classification (NCBI taxonomy): domain Eukaryota; kingdom Viridiplantae; phylum Streptophyta; class Magnoliopsida; order Ranunculales; family Papaveraceae; genus Papaver; species Papaver californicum. Next base: position 764,336 of record JAJJMC010023637.1, read on the forward strand.
GTGATTCTGTGAAGGAGATTTGTCGTCATTTCTTTACACTTTATACATTTTAATTCCGCCAATTTTTTGTGTTACGATATGTAAAGCCTGTTAATTTTTTATGGTTATATTACGACGGTCTTTACTTTATAGCTATCAAAACTTAAATACATGTTGTATATGAGATGGAGTTGTTGAACTCATTACTTTTTGATGTTATAATATATATATATATATATGTTGAAGTATCAATTTCAGACTTTATAGATAACCTATAAATACCTGGACTCGATGACTGACTGTTGTTTTTATAGGGTTCGGCTCCCGGTTTATAAATTTGGAAACCGTATTCGAAACCGGTTTAAATAAAAGGGTTTGGTTCTGAGTCTTATGATACCCAGGAGGATTCAGATCCATTGACAGCCCTACTAGGAGCTAACCATTTTCCGGTGTTCATTTACTGTTTTCGGGAGACGGTAACCAAGATGAAACACATGAAGATACAAACAACCACAAAACAAAAAGAAAAAAAAGAAGCGAAGAGAATAGAAACATTGCCACATAAAAATATGATTCGTACGGTAAGAAGCTACATCCAATTAAGAGGAGAAAACACAGTACCATCCACACATACTGCAGTTACAAGGTAGTCGATATGCATATATGTAAGAATAAAATGTATGAAACATGGTACAGTCAGTATCCGGCCGGTAGGTAATTTAACAGCATACTTTGCAGCCACAGCATCCCGAGTCACGAGCCTGTGGGCATTGAATGGGTGGGCAGGCACCTCGGCAACCAGTAACAGCTGAGCATAACTCAGTTATCAGTTTCTGGCACCTGTATGGTTCTACTTCCTGTTCCTTCTGCAGTATCATCCCTGATTGAATATAATTCATCAATTAGTTGATAATTAATTATATATTCATCTGTGTATGTTGTAATCAAAACTTGAAATGTTTTAGACTATATATAGGAAATTAGAGTACTTACTGCTGGAAGAAGAAGTTGGCATTGCGATCAAGACAGACAAGAAGAAGCAAATAAGGAACACACTCATCTTGGCCATGATTATTAATCTGTAGAACTTGTTCTTGTTTGATGCTATATATATATATATATATATATATATATGACCCTTACTTTTAGTATATGATGATGATTATAGTTAAGATATTGATGATCAACTACTAAAACTAACCTCTACTTATAGGCATCACGAATTAATATTAAACTGAATTTTTCTGCGATCCTTGACGCACGGCAAGGATCTACTGTGCATGAACTTAATTATCGATCCTTGCATTAATTAATTAATTAGATATTGAATCATTGATGATTAAGTACTAAAACTAACCTTTACTTAAAGGCACTACTAGTAGTAGAGAAGGATTGGAGGATTGAAAGTGGAGCAAATATTGTAGGATGCCCTTCAAATATCGAGCAAATTGCTTCAAAAAAAAAAAGAAGAAAAAATCGAGCAAAAACAACAAAGTCCATATCAAAATAAAACTGGACTCAAAACAAGAGTAGGATTTGTATGTTAAGAGAGTTGGAAACATATATACATAATATATATAGTATGGGTACAAGATGGAATTATTTTTATTTAATTTTTGATCGTTAAAAGAAAAATTGCACTGATCAATGACAAAGACAGTACCACATATTTTTAATTGAGTTAAACAATTTTTTAAGAGAATCCAATTTATTGATCGTGGAGAAGAGATTTTATTCGGAGTCCTAGACAGAAATTTTAATACAAATTACAACATGATTGACAAGCGTGATACATTTTTGTGTTGAAACAAAATTTATTAATCAAAGGAAAATAAAAAATAGAAAAGAGTTAGACCATGACCCTCCAAAAGAAAATTAAAAATACTTCTTTTAATTACAGAAAAAAATAAATTAAATTCTTGAATATAGAAAACTTATACTGTATATCAGAATAAAATCTATCCGAAACTTGAAAATATTATATAGCGTCATAATACATGTGTACAAATATTACAAGCATAATACGAACGATGCATCACTTGTTGAACAAAAAATTAGTAACAGCATGTATACTGGATCTCAATTTATTTAAAATGAGTTATTTTTTTTTAATAAAATATTATGGCATGTTCATATTCATGCATGTTTGATAGAGTACGTGACGGATATATATATCAAATGGAGGGAACATGGATTTTGCTCGAATACTACAACTTATCTCAAGTCAACTAACAGCCACATGCGCATGCATGAATATTATTATGGTTCTCTAGATTTGAAACCTGATCTTCGTTATAATTTATATAAGAAATGTACTAGTACTATTTTTAGATCCAAGAAATCTATGATTTTTTTAGTGGCACCGCCCATGTCCCCTCTTTGCATGTTCTCTTGTGACCTTCCTACTAGGTGATGATGTGGTGGTGCCGGTTTTCTTCCTCTGTAAGATTTTTGGCCTATTTGTACTTTGGTTTCAAAGTTTGGATCAAAATCTTATAAGGTTGTCCGGTCTTTTAAAAAATTAAGCGTCCGGACTAATCGTTAATTAAGGGACTTTTAGAATTTAAGGGACTAATCGTTAATTAACTTTAGTTAATCACATTATATATATATATAAGTATTTAATTATATTAATAATTTTATATAATTATTTATATTTTCTCGACTCAAGACTCAAGACTCAGATACTTATCTGTTATTGGACCTTTCAATTACTTTATTTTTATTTGGTTTTAATTAACCTTGGAGGAATAGAAAAATATGAGAATTTTTCTTTTGTTGATATTTAATTTGTTCAGTTAAGACTTTGTCGAGTGCCCTGATTTATTTATCAAAAGAAATTGAAAGTGACGACGAAGACTCTCTGATCAGCTAATGAAAGGAAGACATGCTGAAAATTATATATGAAGGCTACATTCAAAAACACTGCTAATATTGCTTTAAGTCGTAGTTATACAAACAAAAGCCAAAATTAGATTAGTAGTGTTTGGGCAGAAAATCTCATCAGCCCAAAACAATCAAAGATCATAATTAAAATTATTAAACGAAAAGGAAAAAAAATTGACACAGTGATTTAACGTGGTTCAGCCCTGAATGACCTACGTCCACAAGTAGTGAAATTGAGAAGTTTTTATTGACGAGTTTGTGGGTTACAAATACAGAAAGCTCCATTGGAGCTATGGTGTTTTTACAGTGAGATGAGTTTCAGAGAAGAATCCCCCCCTCTCTCTGTTCTTCTTTCTTTCCTTTTAAAGGAAAATTCATGTTGCCAATGACGCGGCTTTCTCCACCGTGTCCATCTGTCCATGTTACTTGAAGAATGCTTCCACGTGTCAAATATGTTGGTGAAGTGGCAACTCCATGTGGGTCCACCTGTACACCTTATCTTCTTATCCAGCTTTCCCTCAAACAGTCTGGGCTAGTCTGGTTGGCTTGTGGGCTTGAGTTTGTCCATCGGGATTGACTTGGTCCAGCGGAAATGACCGGATCGGGACAGCATGTTCGGGACAGGATGGCATCGGGACAAGCTGGAACGGTCGAGATGATGACGTCGCTCGGGAGGTGATGACGTCGCTTCGGGATCGATACGTGATGGCGTCGCTTCGGGATCGGGACGTGATGACGTCACTTCGGGACGTAAATGATGACGTTGCTTCGGGAAATGATGACGTCGCTTCGGGCCAAATTAGGCTTCGGACTTGATGACATCACTTCGGGAAAATGATGACATCACTTCGGGCGAACATCATTTTGTCCCCAACAAGTAGTAACCTAGAAACTCTAGTTTGCTGTATCTATCGTATTTCTGGCAATTTTGTTATTGAAGAATGGGGTTCAAAGTAGTCTGGAAATCCCACAGGTTAACTCTCTTGCAAGGTGTTGTTGCCTCTTCCAAAAAAAATAGTTGTTTTCAAATGGCCAATATGTACTTTAGCATCCATGTTTTGGTTTGGTACCCAGTTCTTCTAAAATTAATGCTAGGTATCTGCATCGACTGTTGACTGTTAAAATTTCTATTGGCCAAATTATTATTTTTTAATTAATTAAGAATCCGTTTTAGATATTTGCCTTATCATTTTCATATTGTTTTTCAAGGCTCGACTTCTATTCATTAATTATTTCTATCTTCCCTCTAGATCTCTTGGAAAAGAAAATTTCTTTCTTTAATTTTAATCAACAAAACATTCAGTTTTGGAGGTAGAAAAAAAGAGCTTTTACAAGGTCCAAAGGGAAGAGTGAAATTAGGGACGAATCTAAGGGAGAATTAACCTGGGCTTACCTCCGAGTTAGCTCTTCAAACCCGCTATCTAAATTATTATTTTTTGGACTTTCATAGTGTTTTAGTCTAAGGCAGATTTATTTTTTTAGCCCACCTGGGTCCTTTTAACGAATGCATGATAAGTCTTGAAAGAAACAGAAGAAGAAAATATAGGCAACTATGTAATGAATTAAAAATATATAAAAAGATTGAAAATAATAATTTGGTCAAAGGGAAGTTTTGACGGTTAACGGTTGGTCCAGGTACCAATCCTTGATTTTCAAGGTACCAATTTACCAAATTAAGATCCTAGTCGAAATCTAGGTACTAAAGTATAAATAACTCACATCTTAACAATTCGTAAGTCACTTCAAATATATAGAGAGAATACAAACATGGTACATAAAAATACGACGTGCTTCATCAAACAAAGAGGAGAGAACACGGTACCATCCACCGGAGGAGAAGCCAGAAATCTTTCTATGAAGAAATAAAATCTTGTTAGGGATAGCAATTAAGTAAAAAAAGAGTTTAGAAGCCAAATTTCTAAACAAAATTAGATTTTTTTAGACTTGGAAGCCAATAAAATAAGGTATCAACTACACAGGTTGTTATATACTGGCTCCGTCCCTACCATCCACACAAACAACAATTACAAAGATACACATGCGTAATAATAAAATGTATAAAACGCAATATATCAGTGTCCGATAGGCACTCTAAAGAGGACAGCATGTTTGGTAGCAGCTACAGCAAGGCTTGTAGTTGTACTGATCAGTTGGGCATTGAATCACATACAGTGGACAAAAAAGCTGTCGTTTGCACACAAACTCGTAGGCATGACTTAGTTACTCTAGGGCACTTACTTGTGCTTCCAAATCCTCTTCGACTATCATCCCTGGTTAATAATTAATTAGATTACTAACAAGAATTATTTATTAGTTGATTATATATTCGTATATGCATGTTGTAATCGAGAATGAAATATTTTAGACTATATATAAGAAATTAGACTTACTGTTGGAAGAAGAGGTTGGCATTGCGATCAAGACAAATAAGAAGAAACAAATAAGGAACATACTCATCTTGGCCATGATTATTAATCTGTAGAACTTGTTCTTGTTTGATGCTATATATATATGTGACCCTTACTTTTAGTATATGATGATGATTATACTTAAGATATTGATGATTGTTAGGGATAAAATGAATCTCCCACGAAGTGATGTCATTATTTCTTGGGGCGACGTCATGGTTCGATCCCTATGTCATCATTTTTTGAGGCGACGTCATGGTTCGATCCCTATGTCATTATTTCTTGGGGCGACGTCATGGTTCGATCCCTATGTCATCATTTCCCGATACGACGTCATGGTACGATCCCTATGCCATCATTTCTTGGGGCGACGTCATGGTTCGATCCCTATGCCATCATTTCTTGGGGCGACGTCATGGTACGATCCCTATGTCATCATT
>JAJJMC010023637.1:770448-835399 GCA_023531435.1 Papaver californicum
TTTGAATCAAGAGAATTAAAACATCCTCGACAAGGGAATGGAAAAAATTTTGCTCAGCAATTTCGAGAAAGAACTTTTACCAAGCTTAATGTTTCATATTTTAGATTATTCAACATCTTGAAGAATCGTCCAGATTTTCAATGGCCAATAACAAAGGGTAATCAACCGGAGTTTACGCAACATTCAAAAGACTATTGCGAGTACCATAGCTATAAAGGGCATACAACAAACAACTGTAGAAATTTTATAGCATTAGTACAAAGAATGGTCGATGCTGGAGAGTTAAAAGAATTTGTTCAGAAAGTTGAACCAACAGGGAAACATGATGAAGGCAAAGCAATACATATTCCGTATAACAAACAAACAATTAATATGATATTGTATGCGGAAAAGTATGATACAGATTTGAATGTAGCAATTAACAAGAAATTATGTAAGAGAATTCGGAACCATGAGGCCTTTAGAGTTCAAGGAAGGCAGGTAGAATTATGGGAAGATTGGATGGCACATCCATTGACATTTTCTGCACAAGAAGTAAACCAAGAAATCAAAATGCATAATGATCCTCTTGTGTTGACATTATTAATATCAGGCTGGAATGTAAAGAAAATACTCTTGGATGGGGGCAGTTCATTAAATGTGATGTTCTTCAATACATTTTGTAAAATGGGTTTTAAAGAAGATCAGTTGATTCCGTCACGATTCATCATTTATGGGTTTAATGGAATCTCTTCCAAACCAAAGGGAGATATTGATCTTGAAGTATCAGCGGGACCGATCAACATTCTGACAAGGTTTAGTGTTGTGGATGCACCATCACCATACAATGCTATAATTGGAAGACGATGGGTTCATCAATTGAAGGGTGTAGTATCAACTTATCATCAATACTTACGATTTCCAACACCACAAGGAGAGATGGAGATAAAGGGTGATCAAGAAGATGCCAAATTCTGTATAATGGCAGAGACAAGAATAAATGAGGAACGGGAGCATTTACAACATAAAAAGAAAAAAGAACGAAGAGTTAAAGCAAAGGAAGAAGAAATAAATCGATATTTAGAAAAGAATGCAAAAAATAAAACAGAAAGTGAAAAAGGAGAGAGCAGCCAGAATCAAGAAAGTCTGGAAAACCAGCATCAGAAAGGGACGATGTAGCAATTAAAGGGGACCCCAACTCCAATTGGGATTCCAAAACCAGTCTTCACCCCACTAGAGGAAACAAAAGTCATAAATATCGGCACTGCAGAATTGCCCAAACAAGCGCGAATTGGGATGTTAATAAAAACAGATTTGGAACAACAGTTAGTTAAATTGCTTTGTGAATTTGTAGATGTGTTCGCTTGGAGAATGGAAGATATGCCGGGGATCGATCCCAGTATCGTACATCACGAATTAAAAATACGTCCTGATGCAATTCCCTTTCGCCAACAGATACGAAAGGTCGCACCAGAATACCATGAACCAGTGGAAAAAGAATTAACTAAACTTTTAAGTGCAAGATTCATTCGGGAAGTACGATACCCCACATGGATTTCTAATATGGTGATTGTCCCGAAAAAGAACGGTAGAGTAAGAATTTGTATAGATTTTACTAATCTAAACAAAGCATGTCCAAAAGATAGTTATCCGCTCCCGAACATCGACCAATTAGTAGATGCTGTTGAAGGACATGAGATGTTATCATTTATGGATGGACAATCTGGATACAATCAGATAGCATTAGCAGAAGCAGATCAGGAACGCACATCGTTCTTTACTCCACGGGGATTGTATTGTTACACCAGAATGCCATTTGGGTTACGGAATGCAGGAGCTACATATCAACGTTTAGTGGACGCGATATTCAAACTATGGATCGGAAAAACTTTGGAAGTTTATGTGGATGACATGCTAGTGAAAAGTAAATTATCTGATGATCATTTACAGAACTTGGCTGAAATTTTTGGTGCATTACCAAAATATAAAATGAAAATAAATCCAGAGAAATGAATTTTTGGTGTTACTTCAGGGCGATTTTTGGGATATTTGGTTACAAAAGATGGAATTCAAGTTGATCCAGCAAAAATACAAGCAATAACAGATATGCCATCACCAAACAGTATAAAAAGTGTACAGAAGTTAAATGGGTGTTTGGCTGCATTAAGTAGATTCATTGCGAGATCATCAGAACGATGCAAGCCCTTTTTTGATGTACTTAAGAAGAAAAATAAATTTGAATGCAACGATCGTTGTGAACAAGCATTTCAAAGTATAAAATTACATCTCGCCACGTTGCCAGCATTGCAAAAACCAGGGCCAGAAGAAATATTAACTTTGTACATAGCGGCAACAGAAAATGCAATCAGTGGGGTAATGGTACGAACAAATGAGAAGATTGAAAAACCAATATATTACATCAGCAAGACTCTGAATTCAGCAGAAAGAAATTATACCAAGATTGAACAACTTATTTTGTCAGTAGTATTTGCTACTCAGAAGTTACGCACTTATTTTCTTACTCATTATGTTCTTATATTAACCAAAGCACCATTGGAGTCAGTTTTAAAGAATACAGGAAAAGTAGGAAGAATAACGAAATGGAATGCTCAGCTGGAACAATACAACATTGTTTATGAGATACAAACTGCGCAGAAATCTCAAATTCTAGCTGATTTTCTGGCGGATTTTCCAATTGAGGAAGAATATGAAATTCAAGGACTGCCAGGGTGTGAAGAAGAAGAGCCATTAGATATTCTGGATTCAAATAGTTCACGACGATGGGAAGTTTTTGTTGATGGGTCGCGAAATAAAGAAGGAGCAGGAATAGCTATCGTGATTACAGCACCAAGGGGAGAACGTATGGTACATTCATTTCGTCTTGAGTTCGAAGAGCATACGAATAACATAGTGTAATATGAAGCAGTGGTCCATGCTCTCAAACTCATTATTGAACTAGGAATAAGTGATGTTAGACTCACAAGTGACTCGCAGCTGGTAATTAGACAGATCGAGTTAAAGTATCAAACGATTGATGAAGATTTGGAAAAATATAAAAACCTTGTGCAGAATTTAACAAATTGTATTCCAAACATTGTTTTTCGACATTTGTCCCGAGAAAAGAATCGACATGCCGACGCACTTGCGTATGTTTCATCTATGATAAATGATCCAACAACTAAAGCAGTAAAAATTGGGAGAATATATGAGCCGTCCATAAGAGCACAGACATTAAATAATATAGAAGAGGATGGTGCGATGGAAGAAATCGATGACCCAGCAATACGGAATACTCCACTTACATCGCAACAAGAAGATGACCAACCAAATGAACCAGACTAGAGAGTCCCGATACATCAATATTTGCAAAATAAAGTGTTACCAACAGATTCTAAAGAAGCAAGGAAAATTCAACTCAAGTCAAACAGCTACCAACTTCGGGATGGAATTCTTTATCGAAATTCTTTCCTTGGACCGTTATTTCGATGTTTATCTCAAAAAGAAGGATTGCGAATTCTTAAAGAAATACATTATGAAGATGCAGGAAACCACAGTGGAAGACGATCGCTAGCGTTAAAAGCCAAAATGCAGGGTTATTACTGGATTTCTATGCTAAAAGATTCGGAAAAAATGGTTCGAAGGTGCGAAGAGTGTCAGCGATTTGGTAAGAAAATCAAAGCACCAGCTACAAAATTAAATTCAATACTTAGTCCATGGCCATTTGCAAAATGGGGAGTTGATATAGTTGGACCATTAGTTGAAGGAACAAAGAAAAGAAAATATTTAATTGTGGCTACCGATTACTTCACCAAGTGGGTAGAAGCGAAAGCATTAGCACGAATCAGGGACACTGATGTTTTTACATTTCTATTCGAGAATATCATTTGTAGGTTTGGGATTCCATCAGCAATAGTTTCTGATAATGGAAGACAATTCCAAGGAAAGAATATCGATATGTTATTTGAAACGTATAATATTCAAAAGCATAAGTCTACACCTTTCTACCCACAAAGCAATGGGCAAGCAGAATCCACAAATAAAACAATCGCAACAAATCTGAAGAAAACATTGGATGAATATTATAATAAGTGGTGCGAACAGTTACATAATACATTATGGGCATATAGAACCACAAGAAAAACTTCAACTGGAGAATCACCTTATCTTCTTACTTATGGAACGGAAGCAGTAATACCAACATAGGTTATTTTACCTACAACCAGAACAGAAGCATGGGAGAAAAATCTTAATTCAGATCTTATGTTACAAAAATTGGATGACTTGGAAGAAAAAAGAGAGGTGGCACTCCAGAAGATGGAAAATTATCAAAGGGGATTAGCTCGAGAATACCATAAACGTGTAAAATTACGAAACTTTGTCCAAGGCCAATATGTCCTACGACAAATAACGGAATACCAAAGGGACAAAAATGCAGGAAAATTCGCACCAACATGGGATGGTCCATACGTAATTCAAGCGTCAGCGGGACAAGGATCGTACTATCTCCAGAATATGCGAGGGGAAGTTTTACAGCATCCATGGAATGCACAATACTTAAAGCTTTATTATCCGTGAATAACAATGCAATGTTAACACAAAAGGCAGGTACATAGCCAACTAATTCAGTAACCTCTTTTATAATTTAATCACTCCAGGAACATCGTATCTTGGAAAATACTGTAATTATTAATCAGAATTCCATTAATCCCGGAATATCATATACTAATCCAGGAACATCATATCTTGGAAAATACTATGATCAAAATTCCATTAATCCCGGAATTTCATATACTTTGAGCGCTTAAAATTATTCCAGGAACATCATATTCTGGATAGCGTTGCGATTGACGACACAATCATATACAAAAGGTAAACACCCTTAAATAATTTCACTAACAACGAAATTCTTATAAAGAAGGGGTTCCTAATTATTGATTTATCAATTTTCAAAGTACAGTTTGGGACCAACCCTGTATCTTACCCCTGGCTCGGGTTTGTTTCGTATGTGTGGGATCTCGAACAACATGATTTTGAGGTAAAAAGTACTTCAATTCATGGTACTCGGAAAATCATATGATAACCAAAAAGATTACTAGATCAAATTTTCTTGTGAAGGAAACAACATATCAAAATAAAGAAGAAAGAAGTTACGAAAGAAAATTCTTGATTAAGGAAAGCTAGATAAAGCACAAAATGATGAAACTAACAACAAACGAAATTATAAAAGGCACGATCAAGCATCAGAATGATTGGATCGAGATGGTGGTAGCAGAACCATAGGCACAGTGGTACGCTTGCTAAGCAATGAAGGATCGTATTATGCACGTTCTAAAGCAGTATTAAAGGACATCAAAAAAATTCCAATCCAGGGTTCAAAGGAATCTTGCGTTAGAAAACTAACGATCAGTATATATATATATATATATATAATTTTGTTTTGCAGGGGCAAAAATGCAACATAATATGGAAATGCATAAGCAACATCAACCCCCTCATAATGATTCGGGCGAGACGTAAAATAAATTTTCTTAAGAGTTTATCTTCAAAAAACTCTCAAGAAAAGGGGGCAAGTTGTTAGGGATAAAATGAATCTCCCACGAAGTGATGTCATCATTTCTTGGGGCGACGTCATGGTACGATCCCTATGTCATCATTTCTTGGGGCGACGTCATGGTACGATCCCTATATCATCATTTCTTGGGGCGACGTCATGGTTCGATCCCTATGTCATCATTTCTTGGGGCGACGTCATGGTTCGATCCCTATGTCATCATTTCCCGATACGACGTCATGGTTCGATCCCTATGTCATCATTTCTTGGGGCGACATCATGGTACGATCCCTATGTCATCATTTCTTGGGGCGACGTCATGGTTCGATCCCTATGTCATCATTTCTTGGGGAGACGTCATGGTACGATCCCTATGTCATCATTTCTTGGGGCGACGTCATGGTAAGATCCCTATATCATCATTTCTTGGGGCGACGTCATGGTTCGACCCCTATGTCATCATTTCTTGGGGCGACGTCATGGTTCGATCCCTATGTCATCATTTCCCGATACGACGTCATCATGCCCCGGAGCGATGTCATGGATCGATCCCGATACGACGTCATCATACCCCGGAGTGACGTCATGGTTCGATCCCTATACGACGTCATCATGTCCCGATACGATGTCATCATGCCCCGGAGCGATGTCATGGATCGATCCCGATACGACGTCATCATACCCCGGAGTGACGTCATGGTTCGATCCCTATACGACGTCATCATGTCCCGATACGACGTCATCATGCCCCGGAGCGATGTCATAGATCGATCCCGATACGACGTCATCATACCCCGGAGTGACGTCATGGTTCAATCCCTATACGACGTCATCATGTCCCGATACGACGTCATCAAGTACGATACCCATCTTGGCACGATCCGACGTCATCATTTTCCAAAGTGACGTCATCAATCTCGATAGACCAAGTCAATTCCGCACCAACTTTTGGATAAAGATCATTTAGAAGATAAGGACGATAAGGACACATGGCAAGCTTAGAAGAATCACCATCGACATGTGGCGAACTATGAGGACATGTGGCGAAGGTTTTTTTTAATAATTATCACATTATTTATACTTATAAATAGAAGTTTAGAAATAAAGAAGAGGATGACTTTTTGGTGGAGGAAGGCCCGAGAGAGGCTTCTTCTACTTCATTTTCAACTGTAACAGAAAGATTAAGGGAAATTTCAACTTCATTACCCGTGGACGTAGGCTAAAAATGGCCGAACCATGTTAAATCAGTGTTCAATTTCTTCTCTTTTCTTTTGATTGATTTTTGATAATTTTGGTTGTTTTGTGTTGAAGAGATTTTTGGCATAAACAATGATCAACTACTAAAGCTAACCTCTACATTTAATCTAGTTAATCTTTGCTGAGAAAAAAAGAAAAAACTAACACTAACCTCTACTTATAGGCATCACATCATGAAATACGAATTAGTATTAAACTGAATCTCTGCGATCCTTGACGCACCGCAATGATCTACTACGCACGAATGTCTTTTGAAGGATAATAGGCACGAATTTAATCATATATCGATTCTTGCAATAATTATTAGATATTGATGATTAAATACTAAAACTAACCTTTATTTAAAGGCACTATACTATTTGAGACAAAATATTGGGGGATTAAAAGTGGAGCAAATAATTTATTCCCTCCGTTTCTAAGGTTTTATATAAAAATTATGAAAATCAATTATTTGAACTATTTTTTCATATTTTTTCTAATTTATTCTTATAAAAAAAATGGTCCCTTAATATTTTTAAAGAGAAAATAAAAGAGATAAATTATTTCTAAATTTGTTAAAAGAAAGAGATGTAATCCCCTAATATGGGTAAAGTAGTAATATAATAACATTTGATATACATATATATAAAAATCTTATCAATTTTTTAGAAACAGATGGAGTAGCTGTAACCGTCTAACTGATGTTATTCAAATATTGGGGAAACAAAACAAAGTCCATATCAAAATGAACATGTACCCAAAACGAGAGTAGGATTTATAAGGGGCTTATGTTAAAGAGAAGTTGAAACATAACATAAGTACATAATAATATGGGTATAATATGGGAACTATTTTATTTTATTTTTATCGGTAATTTGTTTTTTGCATTTATCAAAAAAAAAAAAAATATCACCCAAAGGTGGAATTATTTAGTTAAGTGAACCATATTTTCAATAGAATCCAATTTTGAGGATGAACTATTGAACCCTAGTAGGGGACTATATAGGCTTTAAAACTCTTTCGATGTCTGCACTTCTGTGATGTACCCTGTAGATCTTGGATTGAAAGTCCAGGCACTCCATCTTAAAAGCCAGACTTCAAATTAGCAAGCTCTGAGGACCGGGCGACATCTTTGAATCAACTCAGTTTTGGTTTTTTATTTGTTATTTAAATTTTTTATCAATCTTTCTTGATTTTTCATGATGCAGAATTAAAGTTAGGATCATTAGTAGATCTTTTTAGTTTCATTTGAGTTTAATATTTACTTTCACATCTTAATCTTTCTTTATTTTCCAACTCTTTGTATTACGTGTAGCTAACTTTAATTGTATTCTCCGTAACGTGTTTACAGAGTGTATTATCCCTTATGGTATTTGCCTTGATGTATGTTATGATCAAAGCGTTTACTAAGTATGTTATTAAGCTTGTTGAAGCAGGTATCATATGTATGGAGTTCTTTGGATTTAGGAGGAAGAAGACCTGGTTAAGCAACCCATCACTAATTCATCATTTCAATACCTGCCTAACTAAAATTTTAATTTTTTTTTTCAAATCCCGAACAAACAACCTCAATTCAAAAATCTGTTACCTTTTTCTGTTCAGCTAGACTGTTTACAACTATATTAGTTACCTATGTTTGGAAAATATTCACCCAATTTCTGTCCATGATTTTAGCCTCAATAATAGTCAAACTTGGAATATTTTCTCTCTCAAAAATATTCATTCTGATATTACCCTAAGAATCAAAATTATTTCATAGCCAATACACCATTATCATATTCGAGCTCACAGTACCAGGATGGATTCAGAAAGACCAAATAAGGTAATTGCGCTAGTGAACAAGTTCAAACAAGCAACACTAGATCTTGGTGATACTAATAATATAGTAGTTCTCCGACAAGAAGCTGATGAGAACGAAGGAGTTGAATCAAAATAGGAAGCTAGTGCAACAGACAAGATCATCATTGCAGGCAAAATGAATCGACAAACTTTGAAAAAGTATATCAAAGTTTACTTGGCCATTCATATCATTTGATGAAGTGAGGGTAGTTGAAATTGAGCCAAATGTAATGGTATTTAGATTTTGCAATTGGGAATTCTTAAACTGAGTCACCATATCTCGAAGTCGTCACCATATCACGTTCCGTTTTTATTTTTGTAATCTTTTGTGTTTCTTTAAGTGATTTGGTAGGAAACTAGTATCGCCTTGTTGCCACCAGGATGAAGTAGAATAATTGAGATTAAGCCTCGTTATTTTAATTGAACTTGGCTAAAAAAAATCACCTGGATAGCAATATGTGTGTGTTCTCCATGACTCCGTCGCCTAAGTAAGCGTGGAACCAGAATCCATGAGAACTATCATGTAATCTGCTGACAAGGAGCATGCGCTTAAATTCAAAAGATCTAATCATAATGTCAATTTTTTTTATTTTTTATTATTGTATATATTCAATAAATCGACCGCTGGGGCCCTTGTATATACTAGCTGAGTTGATACTAGAATTAGGATTCAGACCATTGGGTGCGTATCTCAATCCATTAGGATTCATCTTGGCATGATGTTCATACAGATGTTCTGAGAAACACCGTTCACCTTAGTCAACATATGCACAGTTCTATCTCCATATTCATCTTCCTAATATATTCATGTGATTGTGGTTTGTTAAATTTCGAGTATTGTGATTCATTGTATGACTTTCTGAGTAGTGCTTTGTTTTCTTATATATGAACTAGGTTCGGACCCATGTCGTAACAACACGGGCTGTATCTCACAGTCGGTTTCTTTGAAATAATATAATTCTTTGATATAATATAATCTAGAGATATGGTAAATAAATAAAAAAGATAACCAATGCTACCTATTAACCGAACAACTTAGTTATTGTTATTCGATTGGCCATGTTTTTATGCTATGATAATTCATGTTACCCAAACAAAGACCTAATAAAGTTAAATGAATAACTAACCCGCAAGTACCATGGTTATGTATAGAAAAATCGCATACATGTCTAGTAGCACCTGAATCAGCCCACCAACCTGAACTTCCACTAATCATATTAACTTCAGTGATCATAGCGGCCATGGGCTCTTCGGTTACGTTTGCTTCTGGAATAGTTTCGTGCAAAATATCCAGGCTCGCCACAATTTATAGCAGATGACTGGCAAACCATCTTTTGAAGACTTTGTGCCATGCCTATCACCTTCTTTAAATTGACTTGGAGTTTTCCTTTTGTTTTGGTTATTATTGTGTTTCACAATCTTCTTATTTGGCTTCAAGTATGCTTTGATGTTGTCTTTGCCACCAACAAAATTAAATTCATTCATTACAGTATTTTTCTCCTTTTTATCTTGTATTCGAGCTTCTTTTTTGACTCTTAGTTTAGCAATGAGAATTCCCATATAAAATTCTTTAGATTTGTCTAAGAGTGTTTCTGAAATCTTCACATGGGTGGGTGGGGTGGGGGTGGGTGGGCGGCTGGGGGTGGGGGTGGGGGGGTAATTTGTCAATTAGAAAAATAACTTGGAATTGTTCATCAATATCCATACCTTCTGATATAATTTCATGTACGATTTTCTAAACTTCATGTGCTTGATCCACCACTGATTTTTTGTCTACCATTTGATATTGCAAGTATTAGTTAACAGAGTACTTCTTTGTTTCATCTTCCTCGGTATCGTATTTCTTTTGCAATGCGTCCCATACATCTTTGGTATATTTGAAATCATATGCGATATGGGTTTAAATAGATGTTTAAATGCCCTTTCAAAAACAGCTGAAGAGACACATTCATTAAGATTCATTATCAAACAGAAAAGATGCAATCTTTTCATTTGAAATGGAAAGGATATATCTCTTCAAACTTACTGATACAATTTTAATTTATATCACAAGAGCACGGCTGTCGATGGGATCTATGTAAGCACGGTTTGTTCCACATGGATTTCAGAATTGTAATTTTTAGTTTTTAATTAATTGATGTGCTAAAACAAATAAAATGTTTTTGAATGATTTTTACGAATTTTATTTGATAAAATAACTATACAAATTAATTAACCAAGAAAATAAAGGTCTAGGGTTTAAGATTCCACTACTTTTGATGTTTGTACAATTAACAATTTAATTCTACTCTCAAATTACTCAAAGCCAGCTATGACGTTCTCCAATTTTCCCTTTTATGAGGAACACCTTTCACTCAGGTACCAGTCATTTTCACTCTGGTACGAGTCTCTTCACTCAGGTTCAAGTCTCTTCCACTCCGGTACCGTTCTCTTCACTTCGGTACCAGTCCCTTGAGCAAGGGGTTACCTACTTCACGCTCCCGTGCAACTCCCAGATAAAGATAAATCCATGCAATTTTAAGATCAGAATTCTCAGTTTCATCTACAACTTCTTCCCCTTTCGATGACGATTCAGATTTTATTTTGAGGAAGATGGATCATTACAAATCAACATAAGACGATGGAGTGGTGAAACCCCCATCACGTGAGTACCCTGGAAGGGTCCTACTGAAGAAGAATCAACGACGATACCTGCATTAGGATTCTCAACTAGCACATTCCCTGCTACACTTCTACTATGCACATCAATGTCATTAGGAGCATCATCCTCAACAAGTACGAGAAGGGGAGCTCGCATATGGTTTTCAGTATGGGAAGGTACATTATCCACATCCAAATCAACAATAACTTTTGTTCCTTCTCTAACATATTAGGTTAGAACATCTCAAACATGGAATTCTTGAGCATGAACCACAAAACCTACCATAAATATCCATAAATATCATGTACATTCACTATAAAGTGATAATTAAAGTATTTCATGAACCGAACCTATCATAAGATGTTTCATAAAAAACTGCGTCGGAAATTGTTTACACTACCTCCTAAAAACTTTGAAGCTGGCGATAATTGGTGAGGAATATGAGTATGAATCTTATGTAAATTATTTTCTATGGGTGTATAATACAACATACTGAAAGGCCGCACCATCGGACAAGCGAGCTATGAGTTATGGCAAAAACGGCTAGCGAGTCGAGTCTGAAAACTATCAGGATTTTCCTGGATACTTCCTGAGTTCTACTATTTGGCCGTTTTGACGCCCCAAACAAGTTCAAAACCTAGATTTCTTCCCTAAGGAGGTAGGAAATTCTTTTCTAATAAGGATAGATGTGTCAATCATCAAAAACGGAGGTCGTATGTAGATTCTAGAGTGTTTCTCCCAAGCATTATACTTCTGAAATTTTCTAGTGACGGGAATCTATAAAAAATTTGTGAATTTGAGCATGGCTATGGCGCGTTTTTATCACTATTGCGTTTTTTAGCTCTGGCGCGTCTTATGCTCTAGCCTGTCTCTAGCCTAGCACGTCCCTAGGCTAGTACGTCTGTGGCCAATATGTCTTTGGCCTAGCGCGTCCGTACTTAGCATTAGCTCTAGCACTTTACTGCTAACTATACTACCTGGTTGAAGTGCTAACTTTGAATCTCTTTGACACTAGCTTCTTAGCCCTAGTATAATTAACATTTACTAGAAGCCACGCATATTGGTCTTGATCCTGAGACGTTAGCATATTTCCTTTTACACTAAAAGATCTAGCATATTACTATTTTTGCTAAGTAGCTAGTACTAGCTTTGCTAGCTACTTCCCTCATAAATACGCACTTCTTCTAAATATTGGTCCAGTACCAAATCTTATATGAATTTTTAGTAGGTCTTCTTGCTTAAGAAGGCCTCTATAATATTTGTCCTCAAATGCCTCTCAGACTTATGCTAAGTCACTTCTAAGCTAATACTTAGTTATTAAATGTGCCATGTTACTCCCAAACAAGTACATGATCAATGAACTTCTCAGACTCAACATTGATCAGCCTGATTATCAATCCAGTGAGTTGTACAACTTACCTTACTGACTTACCAAGTTATTTGGCTTGACTTGACTTAATCAAAACAATAGTGGCTCATGACTCCATTATTTTCACGGGATATCAAATACAACACATGGGGGGCGCCGCGTTGGGGGGGGTTGTTCTCATTGGGTTGCTGGTCTGGCGGTCTACTACAATCTTGCGTGTTGAAAACATATCCACGAACAAGAAAGTAACAAGTAGTGGGACCGTCACAGAGCATTTGAGAGGATGAGGAGTAGTGGTCTGACATGTCCTTTTTACTTTCCGGACACGAACCCACTACAATCTCCACAATCATCACTTCTCCATCTCTCCCTAAATTCCACAACTTACAAGAAATCAGTGTGTCTCTTTTGGACTATAAATAAATGATTCTCATCTATTCGAAAGAGAAACAAGATAACAAGTCAGGAGAAACAAAAACATATAGGATTAGCGATTCCTCTCAGAGAACCCTTTCTTCTTCACATACTACTTATCACACTTATATTTCTCAACCTTCTTTGCTTCCCTAAGTACTAACCAATCTTCTCCACCTTTGTGATTGAATCAGGGCGTGAATGACAATTTCTTGGTTTAGGCTTGTCTTGTTCAATTTTGATCTCTCGAACCTACTTGAAAGTACGATTTACCGTACATTTGTGTTTTCACCCTAAAACACTCTGATTTTAGTTAATAATGAAAAAATAGAAAGTCAATAATTTTCTTAGTTGATATTTGATTTTTTTGGTTAAGATTTTGTTGTTTGTCGAATGCCCTGATTTATTCCTTCAAAGAAATTAAAAGTGATAACAAGGACCCTCTGATCAACTAATGATAGGAAGAAATGCATAATATATATATGGAGGCTAGATTATAAAATAATTCAAGAATAGAAACATTAATGGGTCCATGATAAACCCTTGTTATGAGATTAGCAGAGTACAAATTTTGTAAGAAAAATCATAAGTAAAAAGACTATTAATATTGCTTTAATTTGTAGTAATAACAAACAGAAACCAAAACTAGGAGAATAGTAACCTAGGAACTTTAGTTTCATGTATCTCTTGTATTTCTAGCAATTTTGTTACCGAAGAATAGGGATTCAAAGTAGACAGGAAATCTCACGGATTACCTCTCTTGTAAGGTGTTGCTGCTTCTTCCAAAGAAATAGTTGTTTTCAAATGGGTAAATATGTGTTTTGACACCCATCTTTTGATCAGAATCTTAATTACGTACTTAATTATTCAACAATTAATGATTGGTAGCCGAAATAACCGTTGAACGTCAAAGTTTCGGTAGGCCAACTTAATTTTTTTTTAGTTATTTAGTAATCTAATTTAGATATTTGCGTTATTTTTTTAAATATTTTTTTCAAGACTCGACTTCTATTAATTAGTTATTTTTCTCGTCTTTTTAGATTTTCCGGGTTTTTCTTCTTGTTTTATTTGTTTTTTGATTTTAATTAATTAAACATATATCCAAATAAAAAGTGAAATGGTTGATGAATAAAGGACGAATCTTAAAAGAAAAAGTTGTAGAAAATATGAATAACTATGTAATTAATCAGGGAATTGATTAAAATGAATAAAAATAATAATTTTCTTAAATGAAAGTTTTCCCAGTCAATGATTGGCCCATGTATCAACCCATAATTTTAGGATACCAGTTTTCAAACTAAATTTCTAATTGAAATTTTGGTACGAAAATACAAATAACCCACATCTTAATACAACCCTCAAGCAAGGTACATAAAAATACATCAAAAAAGAAATGAAAACACAATACCATCCTAACAAGTACAAGAATACATGACCGTATTAATAAAAATCAGTTTCCGATTGGCAATTTAAAGAAGATAACATGTTTGGTCGCAGCTATAGCACGACTTGTAGCTGTATTGACCAGTTGGGCATTGGATCATATCCAGTAGGTAAAATTTTTGTCATTTGCACACAATTCGGAGGCATGCACTTAGTTACTTTAGAGAACTCCGTGCTTCCAAATCCTCTTTGAGTATCATCCATGGTTAATAAATATAAGTCATTTTCACAAAGCAATAAAGTACAATCCAAAAGGAAATAACACGACGTGCATAAACCGTCGAGGGAAAATGAGCATTCAAAGATAAGTGAATGCAGGTACGAAGAAATCCTTGTGATTCAATATGCACTACATAATTTTGGAATTTCTAATGGAAACCATGTATTGTGTTGTACCAGCGGACCAGATTCGGATTGCTATTTCGTTGCCTTTGCTCAAAGCCAATAAACCTGAACAACTCATGATGTATGCTGATATATCTACACAACCCATACAATTATCCTATAACACGAATGACAAAGTAAACTAACACAAGATCATCCAGATGCAGTTTAAATGAACAAAAAGACAACAAACATGAATGACTAAGTAAACGGAGAACTAAGCCATAAATACAAATTGCTCCACTATATTGAGCGTAACTTCAACTGACTTTGTTTTCAGACTTCATCAATAAATAAAGTCATATGAAGTTATCAAATTCAGCATAGGTTCATTTCAGTTACACAAAATAACCTCCAGTCATAGGGATAATTCATCAAACAACTTAAGTAAAGGAAAAGAATAACAAACACAACTTGCAAAAACAGAGTAAGAAGATTAAAATTTAAATCACTTCATAAATATGAAGTCAGACACATATTCATAATTTAAACACCATTAATTAACTAATAAACACAACTTGTAAAAATTTAAGATAATGAACACCATAAAACCATAACCACAAATATTCCAAATCAAAAAACAAAACAAACTCATATTAGCAAATAAATATTATCACTTTAATTCACAAAAACAAAGAGCTAAAAGTATGATTATTTAGCTTGACAGTGAAGTCATTAATTATATAGTAAAGTGAAGTTGAACAAAACTAAAACAAAATACTTCTAATCAACTAGTTGAGTCCCAGATTGCCCAAATCCTTTGAGAAGCAAATAAAATTTCCCAATCAAATCAAAACCCATTACTAAAACAACAACAAAAAAAATTCAAATAGTAGAATTGATAATAGTAACAAGGATCTATAAACTATAAACCTGTTGAGCTGAAATTGAAGCAGTAATTCAAGAAAATAATAAAAACGGAGAGTGACAATGAATGAAGTTTAGATTTGCAACACACACAAGTAAGGAAGGAAGGAAACATGGTGAGTGAGAATCATCATCTTCACAAGAATTTTTAAGGGTTTTCGTTTTTCGATCCCTAAGAGTGAAATCAGAAGAAAAATAAAATCTTTATTTGAAAAACTCGAGGGTATTTTAATTATTTTATTTAAGTCAGTGATTTGTCCAATGGGTCAGGAATACTTCTATACCTAACTTAAAAGGGTTCGAATTAGAGATTAGATTTGAGTTAGATATCATATGAGATCTAACTTAAAATTAATAACAAAAAGTCTGACATCTAACCCGGTTCAAATCAAATTCAAACGCTGAGCAAACAAACAAGATATAAGTCAGTGATATATTGACGGATGCGGGTGGGCTTAGACGGAAATACCACCTGTGGGGTAGTTTAGAAACCTTCGAAAAAAACAAGGGCATATTATCAAATCGGTTTCTAAAATGGGGGCATGCATTTTCCTATTTACAATTAGGTTTTACTAATGGGCACAAAGTTATCAAATTCATTCTCTTCTTTCAGCGGGAAAGAGTACCTAACCTTCCCGTCAGATCTGTCTCCCCCCATTTCAATTCCGGCCGTTAATTAACTGGGTTTTTACTCTTCTTCTTTTCTCTCTTCAAGTTTCATCCTCAACGTCCCAATTTTGAGAAAAAAATAAATCGAAAAAATTGAGCGGGGTTTTCATCTGATTTAGGGTTTTGTCTGATGAGGGCTTTCATGTAGAAGAAGATTATTATTTATGGCTGAAGCTGAGATTGAGGTACCTTATTGTTCTGAGAATAAAGAGTCAACTATTTCCGAGGGGGAAGAGGGCGTGGAGGTTAAACGGTAATAGTTAATGTTATGTTTCTCATTTTCTTTTCGTTTTCTTTTTTGTTACTTAGAGATGTTTGATTATATGGTGGTGATTTGCTTGTCGTGTTGTTGAGTATGTAGGAGAATCAAGGGTCCGGTAAGGTGTCGAAAAGGCGGTTGGACTGCTGAAGAGGTGAGTAGCCTTTTTTCTTTTTCTTTTTAAAGTACTGATATTTATGCACCATTAAGTCATTTGTAGTGTGTGAGGGTTCTGCAGTGACTATGTAATTTGAGTTATACACATCATGGTCTATTAGACATGCTTGAGCTTGTCATTGTATTTGTGCACAATTGAGTCATTTGTTTGGTATATCTGCCTTTGTAGTTATATTACGGTTTTGGGATTCTTAATCATATGATATTTGGAGCTAAATTTGAGTTATATGCATTATGGTCTAATGGACGTGCTTGAAACTTGTTGTATTTGTGCACAATTGAGCCATTTGTTTGGTATATCTGCCTTTGTAGTTACATTGCAGTTTCGAGATTCTTAATTGTATGATTTTTGGAGCTAAATTTGAGTTTGTTATTACAGGATGAGTATTTGAGAAAAAGTGTTGAAGCTTACAAGGGACAAAATTGGAAGATAATAGGTTGGTTGGTTTGTTTTTCCATTTTTGTTTTTTCTCTTTTTTACTCTAGTATTGATGCAGCTATGTTAGTTGCCAAGACTCGTAAAGTACAGCTACGTACTACAGGTTTTTGGGTAAGAGTTGTATATACATAGGTAGACACATGCTCTATATTTATTATAATGCGATTCTGCACTTAATTCTGATTTGCAATTATAATTGTTGGAATTTCGGCTCCATATCATCAGGCTTTAGAGTTAAACTTGATATGAACTTTACCTTATGCTGAAATCAATCTAAACCCTAATATTAACATACTCCACAGCACACAAAACAGCATCAAACTTAGTATACATTCCATACATGAGAAAACAGATTATACCACCATGTATACAAGCTTCGCAACACCATGTATGTAGAAAAGAAGAAAGCTAACTAATTAGGTTGCATGACTTGTCCTCTACTTCTATTTCTTCACACTGGGATTGATGGACAAAACAGAAAATACTTTTGTATGAGGCTAGAAGAGAGTCCTAGTCATGCTTGCACATATCTCTCCAACCTTTCCATCATGAGTTGGAGTGACGCCTCGTGGCTACATGGGACAACTCATACTTATCTTAAACCTTATGTAGCATTAACCTTAAGCTAGTATTTAGTGCATTTTAAACCATAAACATCAATCCTTAATGCGAATTACGGCTAATTGGACATAACTTAATCTAATCTAAGAATTAGCTTACACTAATGGAGATTTGTTGCGCAAACACAAAATGCTAACAATAGTCACTTGAAGCTTTTGTTTGTGTGGAATAGCGAAAGATGTTGTGTATGGATTTTTATTTATTTTTCCAATTTAAAGAAAGAGCTGTTTAATTTATTCAAATCGGTAAGTTCACACTAGGCTGTTTCAGATGCTGAATAGCTAATGCATGGGAGCAGTATCTTATGTTAATCTATGTATGCAGCTTCATGTTTACCTCATAAAACAGCTGTGCAGTGTCTGAATCGATGGAAAAAGGTTCTCAATCCCGACGTAAATAAGGGATCCTGGACCCAGGAGGTGTGGTTCCCAAGTCCAATTTTATTTCTATCAGTTCCTTAAAATATTCTTAAACTAAACATAATTCTTGGTTTCTCTTATTTCTCCCAGGAAGATAGTAAACTTATTGAGCTGGTATCCAAGTCTGGACACATAAAATGGTCTGTCGTAGAAAAATCCATGCCAGGTCGCATAGGGAAGCAATGCCGAGAAAGGTACCTTAATGAGTAGTAGTAAGATTTCCACTAGCTTGTGTTTGTAAGTAAGTGATAGTAGTTTATTGCCCGCTTTCAGATAATGTCTGCGTGTGTATTTGCCATGGCCCATGGAAACTAATTTTTGCCAGTTTTCCAGATGGCACAACTATTTAGACCCAAATATTAAAAAGGATGCTTGGACTGAAGATGAAAAACTTGCAATTGTGAGGGCCCAACGGCTTTATGGGAATCAATGGGTAGAAATAGCAAAGCTTTTACCCGGCAGGTACTGGTTCTTGCTTTTGAATTGTTGGGGAATATGGAATTGTAAAAAACAATTCACCTCCAAGGAGAAGTACTCCTTTGCATATTGATGGTTATCCAACAAGTTGCTTTTAATTGAGCCATTTAGTATTATAAGATCAATTGTTCTTTTGGTACGTATACATTCTTTTAAGCATGTGCTTATGTATCCAGGACTGAAAACGCAATAAAGAGTCTGTGGAAGTGCTCTCTGAAGAAGAAGTTAGATTTCTACCTATCTGTTCCGAAGACAGGGGAAGATAATATCAAACATATAACCATGTCATCAGCTGCAAACTCTACTATCTGTAATAATAAAGGGTTAAATGCCAGTGCTTGCTTGGGAAATGAAAGCTCCGTAAGAAATCTCTGGAATACCCCTTTGCAGAAAAACTTAGACACCCATCTATCTACTGGGAAATTGCCATCATTTGGTTCAGTTCTGAAGACGGGGGAAGATAATGCCAAATTAGATTTCCACCTATCTACTGAACAATCGTCATCAATTGGTTCAGTTCTGAATATGTGGGGAGGTTATGCCGAAAAAACCAATTCATCAGTTGTTGGAAACTCTGCTGCAGTATGTAATAATAAAGGGTTTAATGCCAGTACTCAAAGTTGCTTAGGAAATGGCAACACAGTAAAGAATCCCTGGAATAACTCTTTAATGAAAAACTTTGATTTCCATCTATCTACTGGACAATTGCCACCAGTAGATACAATTCTGAAAACTGAGGATTACGCCCTACAAATATCAATATCCCCAGCTGCAGGGAAGATGAATGGATGTAATAATGAAAGATTTTATGCCGGTACTCAGTGTTCTTTGGAAAAGGAAGACTTCTTTAATGTTGATGAGAATTGCATGGATCTGGTAGAGCCCTTGAACCCAGAATTCTTAGATACGGAGGATTCAACAGGTGTATTAGCAACCGTCTCAAGTAACTCTCTTGGCCTTGGATGCAGGCAACTGTCATCAGAACATGAGTTTGACAGATCAAATTCAAAACCAAACTTGGTCAAGTATAGAAGCATTGCTGATATCGGGAGAAGCATTGTTGAAACACCATCGCCAATTTCTGTTCCAGTCACTGGTTCTTTAAATCAAGAAACGTTGGACTTAACCTCAGTTTCGTCACCTACCATTTGCTTACCTCCAGCGTGTAATAACGGTTTGGTTAGTCAGAGGGTAAAATCTTTATTAAAGGATGCTGCTGAGAACTTCTCAAACCTTCCATCCATACTAAGTAAAAGAAAGAGAGAAGCTGCTGGAACTCGGAACAGAGAGGAACATATAAAGGAGGTATAAGACGAAGAAATTTCGCATTCACTCGAAATGAAAAAAGCTGATAAAAGCAAGGAAAAGCCTGGATCGATGATTGTGAATTTGGAGAGTGAAAATACTTCTTGTCATGGAAATAGCACTATTAGGCTGTTTTATACTAGGAAGGCTTACGGTTTAAGGAAAAATTAATCTGATGTTTCTAAGTTTTAAGAGAAGCAACTGGTTGGGGATGAAGTGATGGATGAAGAAAGACTACATTCACTAGAAAGAAAGAAAATAGATACTATGGAGGAAAATCCTGGATCAGTTGATGTGAGTCTAAAGAGTGACGATTCTGTTTGTCAGGATAATAGATAGATTCAGGCAAAAACAGTCAGAGATGGTTTATACTAGGAATGCTCGTGCACATGGTATAAGGCAATACATATCTGACATTTCCGTGTCTCTAGAGAAGCAGTTGGATTATAGCGAAGAAAAGCCTGGATCAGCAGATTTGATTGACAATTCTGCTCATTGTAGTAATAGCACTGTATGGCTGTTTGATACTAGGAAGGCTCGTCCACACGTACTAAGGCAAAAACATTTGGAGTTCACATTCAGTGGCATTTTCATTGAAAATGGCCAATCCAAATCATCAAATTCAGCCTTATCTTAACGAGGGTTTTTCACGAACAATGATGATGTCCTTGACCTAGTTGAAAAACTGTAAGTAGTTTCTGGTTTTAAACATGGCTTTAGTGATAGAGCACCAGGACTGAAGTCTTTCTTTCAGCACTATTTGTGTAGTTTTTCATCTTATTTTAATCGTTTTCTTCTCCTCCTTTCTTCTGAATTAGCTGTAGCCATTTGAAGTCAATCTCAAATATGGAGGGTGAAGATATCTCAGTATAAATACTGAAATCTCGATACGGAATGCTCTTGTTATTTGGAACAGTAACCTGCAGCGACCAACAAATCAACTGCATATGAACTGATCATTGGTGCGCCTTCTAAGACACTTTAACTGTTTTTTGTTTCATATAATGTCCTTGTGTTGATCTGACCTTAATTAAACTTTGACCTCATGATTTCATGTTCAAATTTGTTAGTAAGGAATTGGCGCATTGTGTATGTATTATAACGGCGCTGTATTGTACATATCAATGTTCCCCCAACTTGTTTTGAACTGTATTGATGTATAGAAGTTTCCTTGTTGACGATTAGGAAAATGTTACTGAAATCTTTTAGTTCTATTCTTATGGATGGTTACTTTACCAACATGTTAGTCTGTATGAGGGTTCTATCATCTGTTTTACTATCTATATCAATGTTCATAAGTTCTTCTGAACTCAATCAATTTTGGAATGTTACTAATAGTCAATTCTGTTCCATAATTTATGTCTCTATTTTTGGCGGGAGATAGTTTTAAAGAAACTCGTCGTATCTCTTTCTGAATCACTCATCTTTCCTCTTCGATTCCCACCATCAGCTATCCAGGTAGGCAGGTACTCAGTTTTCTTCTTTCTTTTTGTTTTTACGTTCTCAATGGTTGAATTTCTTTCTAAAAAATGTGGGGCATTTCTAGTTTGTGGTTGAGTTTGAATTTAGGTTTCATTTAGTGTTTATCGATGAGTTTCGGGTTTTCGTATAGTTAGGGTAGGTATGCCTGCAGTGAAAACCGAGTTGTGTTGTTCCGAGAACAAACATTCCACTTCAAGTTCTTTTGATTCTAAGGAGGATAGCAGTTGTAGTATCTTCTTGGCTAAGTCAACTTTGTCTAATCGGTAAAAAATGTTTCTCTCTCCCTTAGTGATCAAAAATAAAATAAAAAATGTTTCTCTTTCGTCTCATATGTCTGTTATTAGAACTTCGACTGTGTAGTTACCCTATCAATACAGAGGAATACTTAACTTGTCTAGAACAACTTCTAAACTTAATTAGTAACAAAATGATGTACTCTCTAAAATTGAGGAACTTGTGTTTTCCTGTAGCTCACATCTTCGTGCTGAATGATAACCTATAAATGAATGGCTAATTTCATTAAATTAGCCTCTATCTGAATCATGCAATATTATAACATTGATGTTTCTCTGAATCTCTCCAGTTGCATATAAGTTTTGTTAAGCATCTGCTCTTGTGTATCCAGTTCTGAAAACTTAATAAAGAGATTCTGGAATAGCTTTTTGATGAAGAAGTTTGATTTCTACCTATCTGAACGTCTGTTACCACCAGTTCTGGATAGGGAAAGATTGTGCCAAGATCACCAGTTGTTGGAAATGAAGACTTCTCTAACGTTGACGAGGGTTGCATAGATCCGTTACACCCCTCAAACCCTGACTAGATGTGGATGGTCTGGCAGGTGGACTAGCAACTGAATCCAGTATATCTGATGGTCTTGGATGCAGACAACTGGCATGAGAACATGAGTTTAGCTGTAGCAAATTAAACTCGCAACCAAACTTGGTCAGATATAGAAGCAATGCAGAAGCTGATCTAGAGAAAAGCATTGCTGGAACACCAGTAGCCAATTGTTGTTCCAGTCATTAGTTCTTTTCATAACGAGACTTGAACTTAGTTATGTTACCTACCATTTGCTGCTAAGAGCTTTATAATTACTCCCTCCAGATAAGAAAAAGAGAGAAGCTAGTGGCACTTTGAGTAAGAATGAACGATGAAGAAATGGAGAAGTTTGCATTCAATAGAAAGAAAAAAACGATAATAGTTAGGAAGTGCCTGGATCCGAAGGTGTGATTTGAAAGAGGGACAATTCTGCTCGCAGTGGTGATGGCGCTGTTAGTTGTTTCACACCAGGAAGGCTAGTCCATACGAATGGGCAGGCTTGTTCCTATTGATTAAGGCAAAAACAGTCTGACGTTTTCTAGTCTCTAGAGAAGAAATTGGATAGGGATGAGCTCAAAATTGAGGTAAAAAAAATGATGAAAGGTTACACCCACGTGAAAGAAAAAGAACTGAAGACTGACTATTCTGCTTGTCATGGTGAAAAATCGATTGATCTGAAGCTGAAAAAACATATAGAGATTATCAATAATGTCGGCAGAAGGAGTATAAGAATTTGTATAACCTAATTTGAAGTGGTGATTACTGATTACTGGCATCTTGAGCTTGTACTTGCAATCCTTGTGAGTAATTTTTTGATAATGGTGATTTGCTCGTTGTATGTAGGAGAATCACTGGTGGTATTAGGTGAGCAAAGGGAGGATTGACTCCTGAAGAGAGGAGCCGTAATTCTTGCAGTGCCTTTGAGAGTTTTTTACAGGATGAGAAGTTAAGAAAAGCTGTTAAAAGCAATTTGGAGTATCAAAAATCTAAAGTTTCTTCGGGCAACAACCACACACAAAAATAAAATCCTTCCCTTTAAGGTTGTCCACACGTCTGTATATCACAGCCATCTATAACACAATGTAGGTTTACCAGCTATGGTCAGTCATAATATACGGTACAGCCGTCAGATAGGAAATCAAGGGTTATAAGTTAATCCTAAACTGAACTCTCCCATATAAGTAGTAACCCTACAGTTTCTTTTCTACTGCAGCATCAGAAATCCAAACTGTGTCTGCCTCTCTCGTCTGTGTAGAGAAGGAAAGAGAGAAAGCAAACCTAACCCTCAAATCCAGCTCCCTCATTCTATCTATCTTTCATTATCATGGCAGAAGCAAGTGACTGTTCATCACCAACAACAAGAAGCTATTCGCATTATGATTTCTCCTCTCAAAATGTTAGTTTAGGTTTTGTTCATCTATCTTTAGTATGTTTTTCAAAATGGTTTTTAGTTTCTTCTCTAACTCATTTTAGTTAGATTAGAGGCATCTTTTGGCGTTGTCAGTTTGCAGCAGGAATCACATGTAGCAAGCAGCTGATGAAATTTATCAAAGTAAAGTTCCCTAACGTGAACCAGTGCCAATATCAGCAATATAAACTTTGACATCGCAAAAGCCGTGATTAGAAAGATGGATTTCCTGAACCAGTTTAGAGAGTTGTTGGGATGTTTTCAGGTGAGGATTTTACATTTCTTAGAACTTAATCCTTACTACTTATTTTGCACTTCCTATCCTTAGATTATTTGAAGAAGTTGCTTTCATGGAAAGAAAGTTTATTAGCTTTTCAGTACATTAATATGATCTAAATATTGATTTTGTGTACAGAATTGAATGATTAACCGTTAGAACAAATGAACACAAGTTTTTATGATTTTCTTTTTATCAGATTTTTTTTTTTTAATTTTGATTCATGAGTTTTATTTCTTAATGTGGGTTAGATTTAGTAAATTTTATACTTCACTCCTGGATCAGTATATTTTTTCTTCACAAAACATATGAATGAACCCAAATCATAAACAAAAGGTTGAGTGTTTATCTAATAGGAAAAAAACAGACTGAGCTCTTGACATGGCAAAAGCTGTGATTAGAACGGTGGTCAGGTCAGCTGGGAAGGGTTCAAAATAGATACCAATGCCACACGCCAACCTGCATCCGACCTTTATCTCGGCAACTTGTTTTTTATTTTGGACGGACTGTATTGCAAAATTCAACCCACCCACCCCATTTTTGTTTTAGGGTTTTGTTGTGTCTGGAGAAACTTAAACAGTGAGTCAGGGACAGCATCGGCGAGAATAAATAAATGATGTGTAGATAGAAGAATTCATGTTATTGTTAATCCGAGTGTTTCGAAGGTAGTTTGATTATAAATGCTTTAGAAGGTAGTTTCGAGTTATAAAATCAAACTTAATGCTGTGTACTGGATATGCATGTTCTCAGCGGATCAAATTAATAGATATTGAGTAATTCTATGATTTAGTGTTTATCTGATTCTTAGTTTATGTTTATGTGATTAAGCTGTATGAATGGTCTTTGTAACTGCTTTATTGGGTCTAGGTTGATATGAAGAATTGCAAACAACTTAAGGGGTATTTGCATCTGGTCCATCTGTTCTGTTCTTTTTCTGCTTACTTTAGCCTAGGTCTTTAGCATTATGATTTTGATTATTGACTAAGATTTCATTATAGAGCTTGAGGACAGTCATATGTTCTCAGTAGAGATCTCAGATCTATGGCACATCATGATTTCTTGATTTAATCAGCGCCTCGGTTTGGCATATAGAAATAGAGGTGCCCTTCTGTTTGCGTGTCTTTTCAAAACATCATTTTGAGTAAAATTTGGGGTTTCTTACTCTTGTTGCCTGGTTATTGGTTGGAAATGAACTGTGACTGTGAAATCAAAAGAGACAAATAGGTCTTAAAAGTCACTTTAGTCTGCTTGTTGGGGGGGTGCATTCTGTTGTTTTTGACTTGATTCTTAAATCTGATACTTCTATGGTCAAGAATTCATAAAACCCATGCTGCTGGTTTCATGCCACCATCTGAAGTGGAAGTATCTCATTCAAAAGGCATGTTCTATCGACTGTTTAAAACTCAGGTGCAATTTTCCAGGGCTCTGCAACTCTTCCCTGTATTGGCTGGTTGTAACTTTGTAGTGCTCATTTAGAGTTTATCTGAGTCTGGGTTTAAGCTTATGTGAGTAAGCTGTCTGAATGATCTTTATAACGTTCTTCATTGGAAACAAACAGAGTGACTCGAAAGTTTGGTCTAAGTTGACATGAAACTGCAACCCCATATCAAGTTAGTATAGAAACTTGCAGACAACTTTAGATTGTGGCATGTCATGAAATATTTAATCAAAAGGCTGGTTATGGCATTTAGAGATAGCTCATCTTTGCTAACAACTACCCACTGTTTGTGTCTTTTCAAAACAGCAGTATGAGTACATAAAGTTTCAGGATTTTTTACTCTTCCATGTATTGCCTGGTTATTGGTTGGAAAAAACTACGACTGCCAAATCTGCAGAGACAAATAGGGCTTAAGAGTCACTTTAGTCTGCTGATTCGGGTGCATTCTGTTGCTTCTGACTGATTCTTTATATTCTGATGTTTGTTTAGTCAATGATTCACCATCCCGTGGTTGTTTCTTGCGTCATGCCACCATCTGAAGTGAAACTATCTCAAATTAGAGGCATGTTTTAGTGACTGCTCAAAACTCAAGTGCAATTTTGCAAGTAGAGTTGTTTCCAGGACTTGGCAAGTTTATATCGGTGGTGTTTATTTGCTTCTGCTTCATTCATCATGTCAAGTAAACGCCTCTCAGGCCAGTCATCTTTTAGTGACTGTTCAAAACTTGAGTGCAATTTTTTTTTAAAAGAATTTGAGTGCAAGTAGACTTGTTTGTGCAACTGTTCTTCAGGACTATTAAGGTTGTAGTTTCCTTGATGTACTTGGTTGTTTACCAGAGGTTTCTTGTTGGAGGTCTTCTACAATTCTGATACCCGATTCAACTAATTGATTAGCAAATACTCCATGTCAAGGAAATGTTTGTGAAATGTATGGTAATTATCTTTTAGTTTCAAAAAATAGGGGAGGCAGCTGGTTGGTCGAGCTGCTAGATTCGACCAATATAAAATATTCATTGCAAAACAAGCACAGTACTCTTTTGAAAGTATTAAAACTTAACTAGGCAAATCAAGTGAGGAGGTCCTTCAACAATAGAAAGGAACGAGGAAAGACTCCATTCAGTCAATCTTTATGTACCATCGAAAATTAAGCTGCAGAAGGCATTTAGATGTATGCTTGTTGGTCAATTCGTAATGGGGAGGAAGATTTGTTTGTCTCGTGGTGTCTCCGTCTCTGTAAACACTCGCATTTTCATCATGCACAACCTCCTGCAATACTCCTACATTAGACGACACAGTTTCGTAAACTTCCTGCAACCAACAACGAGATGGAGATGGAGATGGAGATGGAGATGGGCGCCAGCATATTGGTGATGGTGGTTAAACAGAAGAAGGGGATCCTAATGATGCTGGAACATAGGAAGGAGATGATGGGTGAGACGGGGGAACTTGAGATTGATTGCAATGGTGAGTCGTGTTTGAGACTCACCACCACCACCACATTGACCACAAGAACGGGAAAGAACGCAACATTGACTGCTTCACTCACAGATTCAGCTGATACTAGGGTACTAATTTGTTCTTTGGACGGCATAGGAAAACCTTTGGCTTATAGATGGTGCTTCCATCCGAGCGGGTGACCAAGTTAAGTATTTTCAGTGGGTACTACTCTAGACTGGGGCTTGGTTTGCTTGCCTGCCCCATTGTTATCCACATCTTGGTCTTAAACATGGCTGAGTAGAATTATCAAGTCTGACAAAAGGAGAAGCTTCGACAGATAATTCCTCCGCTGATTTAATCCAGATGATTCAGCCAGTACCTGAATGCTAATGATTCACTTGGATGATTTAGATAATAAACATTACCATTCCTTTCCTGGGGATGCACATACATGGTATTTAGTAATTATACTCTACTGCAGACCAAAATAGACAATCTTTTCGTATGCTGGAGGTCCAATTCTGGTTATAGCGGAGACCTGTAGCAGAGTAGAAATGGACTAAAAAACACATGTTTTATTCTGCAAGGTTCACATTTGAGTTAACCCTTGACGTTTCTTGTTAGCAAACCTGAAATCAGAGAATAAAAATGCAAACACAACAACTTGCATAAGGAACTTACGAAAATAGTAAGAAGAAGATGAAACTCACACAAAGAACAAATAATTTGATGGTGCTTATTCACATCAACAACCCCAGTCATGTGTTTCTAAAAACTAATTTCTGAACATTTCAATGCAACCTGAAGAGCAATATAATACATGCTAAATGTATAAGGTTAATAGAGAAATAGCACCCCTTGACATAAAGTCTAACAAGCACCAATCAAACACAAGCGAGTGTCTCAATGTACTGAAAAGAAAATTCGATCGACCAAACTGGTTAGAACGCCCTGGTGCCACTCTATGAATTTCCTTGAAGCTTCTGTCCTGTAGATCATAAGAAATAACTTTATCTTGGATTAGTAATACCATCTTCGACGAATCTCTTTCTACTTCCTCGACTAGCAACACATCAAAGTTAGGGGTCCGTGGATACGAAATTATCAATTCTTGGGGAATAACATGATACTTTATATTCCACTCCGTGTAGTCAGTCTTCATCTCCAAAATTTCAAAACTAGAAAGTGAAGCAGGACTGACAATAAGATGTAAGTTACCCCTGCACTCTCCAAAGAATTTAACCAGCATTTTATCGTCTACATTAGCAAGAGAACGATATGCTGGCATTTGCTTTCTAAATTCTCCATCAACATTAAGGTAAACAGAATTCCCTTCTATTGATGGATCAATCCAATGCAACGAACCTTTCCAAAACACTCCACTTTTACAGAGGAAGCTCCGGCGAGGTGCAGAAAAAACAGCTCCAGAAAACTTCCCAAGTAGCAGTTTCAGATGAGTATATCTCCATCTGAAGATCCCAATTGGTATCAAAATCTCTAGGTTGTTTCGTCAACCAAATGCAAACAACTTTATAATGGGGTGATTTGCGTGGATCGTAAGCCAAGCTGACACTAGAAAACGCAACAAGACCCTTTTGTTTTCCTTGAGAACCACTCACAATAGACCGATATTGTTTAGTAAATGGATTGCAAACGTAATAGGTGCGATCCAAGAAGCTGGCTCTAGTGCTGCTACAACAAATAAGACCATTGCAAGATTGATCGGTTCTTATACCTTTTGGATCATTAATAAAATCTAGGGTTTTAAAAGGGGAGGAGGATGAGGATCCATGGAGCGAGACGAATTCAAGCTTTGGCTGATTTGAATGTAAAATTAGTCCATTGACTGGATGTGGGTATTGATGACAATGTTTACCATTTTTTGGACACGCATTTAGAATCAAGAAGAAATTTCTGTGGAAAACGCAACAAAATCTGTGTCAAGATATCAACATTGCTAACTATAAGAGATAATGATGATTGATTCTCATGAGGATTCACACAAGTAGAGAGTGAATTCATCTCTTGAACAATAATAGATATCAACTATCAACAAATTATAATTTTGGGAATCCAGAATATATTACCTTGACTTTGAGGTTCAAGGGATCTTCACTTTCGTAACCTCCATATCTGCTTCATACACTCAGAAAACCCTAACTCTCATTCTTTCTTTTCTGATTCAACTTCTAGTCTTCAATCGCCCTCTAGTCTGGTCAAGTCAAGTCAAGTCAAGGGAAATAGTGTCAGTTCAACCAAGTACAGGAATTTTGCATGGTACGTGCAAACCTAGTTAGTAATCCGCCGCAACCCACATACACACGCACTATAAACCAACGTTTCAAAGCGTGGATACTATTCGTGGATTTTGTAAAATTTCTGCATTATTTGTGAATTTTAAGGATTCATAAATTAATCGGCCCTTATTTGCGTCATGCTGGATATCTTTGATTTCAAATTTGTCTTATATCACTTTTAGCCCATTTACTCTAAAGGTTCAATACTACTGGATTTTTTCAGTTGACGGTGGATTTTTGACAAGGACTAAATTTATAAAATTGTCATATGTCCAGCAGTAAAAGTATAGAAATATCCGCGTATATTCTTAACACTATACTAAAATATGAAATACTCTATCTTTATATACGTTCTGCAAAAGAATTGAGAATACAATCTCTACAAATAGTTACAGACGTTCTATCTTGATCCCGTAGCCTCTCTAAATACATGTGATATTTATGCCATATCGAACTAGTCTCAAGTTGCGTGCGTTCTATGGCTAAATTCCTTGAACTTATCTCAAGTGTGCATCAATGCATATCTAAACGACATCTAAATAAGTTATATTATGGGAATAGCTGATGCCTGATCCTCGAAGACGCATCCTAGCTTAATGCCATGTTTTCGAAGTCACATCTCGATTTGATGATTAGTTCTTAAGAACACAGCCTAATTTCGTGACCGATCCTCAAAGACACGTCGCAATCCAACATTTGATCCCCGAGGACACGCCATGGCTCAATAGCCAGCTCTCGAGAGAACGACCTTAACACTCTAACCTATCCTCAAGGACGCGTCATGGCAAAATGGCAAATCCTCGAAGAAGCGTAAAAAAAAAATCACCGCGCTGGCTTCACACTATTCTTTGCACCAGCCCAAGGCTGGCGCTGGCATTACCCTATGGGCTAGCGCCAGCTAATTCACAACGTCTCAGAGGCATATTCCCTATTAACGCTTCCTAACTTCATCTCCGACTCTCAAGGATGCGACAAACAACATATGTCTGGTCCCTGAGAGCACGGCCACGCTTTGCGACTGGTCCAAAAGAGTGCTTCATGTACTTAATGCTAGCGTTAAAATTCCTCGCGGCGCCAGTCTATTACTAGCGCCACATCTCTCATGGCACTATCCTATTGCTAGCGCCACATCTATCCTAAGCATGTTCTCAAGAACAACCAATCAAGCCTACCATGCTTGGTCCTTGAGAATTCTTGTGTAATATGGACTTCAAATACTTCTAAAATTAATCCATGTTACTTTTAAGCTAATACATGACTACTAGACTTATCATGTCTACTAGACTCGACACTGATCAGTCTACTTAATTACTTAGTGAATTGAGCAATTAGCCTCATTAATTTAGCAGATTATTAACCTGATTTAACTAAAATAGCAATAGCCCATGACTTACTACTTTTTATACTAGATATCAATTACATCATATGGGGGGATTCTCATTGGGGTATTGGTTTGGTTGTCCACGACAACGTGTGATGTGGCAACACATCCACGACGAAAAGGTAATAAGTAGTGGAACAATTAGGAACAATTGAGAGGATAAATAGTAGTGGTCAGACAATCTTCTTGATTTATTGGACATGACTCCACGGCAATCTCTACGATCATCACCTTTCCATCTTTTCACAACTTTCACTGCTTACGAGAAATCAGTGTGTTTATCATAAGACTATAAAATAGATACTTCATCTATTCAAAAAGAAGGAACTAAGAACATAACATAGATCTATCTCAGAGATAATCCATTTTTATATTAGTCTTCAACTAACACCATCACTTTCTCATCACACGGTGATTTTCCATTCTTCTTTGCTTCCCTCCCCTAAGATCAATCCATCATCTCCACCTTTATGACCAAAGCAAGACGTGAACGACTATTTCTTGGTTTAGGTTCGTTCTGTTTGATTTTGATCTCTCAAACCTACTAAAAGTACTATATCTTACTAGATTTGTTTTTCCACCCTAAAAAACTTTCCCATTTTCTTAAAAAAAATTCCTTTCCAAAAAATTGCTTATAACATGAGTCGACACATAAACCCTAGTTCACCGTGGCAGACACCAAACTACTTAACCACTCTCGATTTATTCATATCATGTATAATTTCCAAATTCTCGGATTTATCACTTGATTTCGTTCCTAGGTTTAGATCAGTGGTAAATTGAGCAGCTTCTGTTCAAAAGTCTGAATTTCCAAGTCCTGGAGATTCCTTAGTAGGTCGGCCGCTATATCTAAACCAATCATCATATCGATCCCTAAGCCCCATTGCTGAAAAAACTCGGTATCAAAATCGTACGTGGAGCTTCCGCTTCATACGGTCACTCTCAGGATGGAGGTAGGCCTAGGCTTGTGCATTTGATTTCGTTTCAAGTGGGGGTGTGGTCCATTATTTTGTCTTCGGGTGCTAAAGTTTTTCCATGGAGCAGCCTAAAATTGAAATTCCATCGTTCATCACATTCACAAGCTAAATTAGTTAGCACCATTAAAAGAACGAAAACTCGTGTGAAATACCCCAAACATTAAAGAAAGAACCCTCCCCACCCAAAAATGGGACCCCTATTAATATTCTCAGAACCGGACCCGGGCTGAATACCAAACTGAAAAAGTTACTGGATCAGAGTTATATGATTCAGTCAGTGATTTAACCCAATATAGTTGATTTCGGGTGTCTCAGCTGAGATTTTCAACGAAATCTCGGATTCCGTACTACATCGAGAAGAAACTTGTAATATCTCCTAGACGTGATTTAAGCGGTAATCTCGGTTGACTTGGCCGAGATCAAACCAAAACGAGTCAGCTGATACAAAGTTTGCTAGGTAATCTTCAACATATTTCTCTCGATTTATTATAAGCTTTTGGTTTTGAAAATTGGGAGTATAAATCTCCAGTTTCAATTGAATCTGAACAAATAAAACATACATAAATTCATAAATAAAGTGTTTGGATCAATTATCAAAAATCAAATTACAGAGCTTATCGTAATTATTCACAGAGAAAGTAACTATACATGGACTTAACTTGTTTTCTTATGCATCCGATATGTAAATCGATTATTAACTGTAAACTCAATGAGGAAATGATCATTACTTACAATCTCAAACATCATCCTTCTCTCATTTACTCTGTTTTCAAATTCAAATGGAGAATTATCGCCTGCCACAGTTGGACAATAATTAGGGGTTTATTAGAGATTCTTTCTGGATGTGATTTTTGATTGAAGAAATGGGTAAGGGCATCCACAGTCACACGGTCAGATCAAAAGACTAAAGATCAAAAACTTTAGTCTTTATACCGGCCCAAGAACAACCATGGATAGTCAACCGGTGCTCTAATAATGCGCCTATGGTTGGACGAAGGCTTAGCTCTACGCTTGGGAAGACGGGACGAAGTTCTAGGATTTCGCTTGCTCGAGACGGTATCGTACCGCAACGCCTGATGTGGAGCGGAATGC
Organism: Papaver californicum; assembly: GCA_023531435.1. Classification (NCBI taxonomy): domain Eukaryota; kingdom Viridiplantae; phylum Streptophyta; class Magnoliopsida; order Ranunculales; family Papaveraceae; genus Papaver; species Papaver californicum. The sequence goes on from JAJJMC010023637.1 coordinate 803,145, forward strand.
TAACGTAATGCCCGTGTTCAGACGGTATCCTAGCACCATGCTCAATAGACGGGCGGTATTCCAGAAGCGCGCCTAGTGGGACGAAGTTGTAGCATCCAGCTCAGTAGAAATGGTGTATGTGCGAAAACAACCGTGTGCGAAATGGGACGGCCGGTGTCCTAGCGCACCGTCTGGATTTCCAGGCGAGCTGCTAGGAGCCCGCCCCACTCTATCATCCTTTTATTAACCGAGTGAAACCCTTACCCTAATTTTCTTACCCTAATTTCATAATGTATCATGTAGCTTCAAAAACGCGGCTTCAACAAGAACCCATCTCCGCCCACCCACCTTCGCAGTAACATTCCCAGACGAGAATCTACAAATTTGTGACTTCGCTCAAGGTATTTTGCAAGCACAATCAAGGTAATTTCTAACTTTTTTTTTAAATAAATTATATTTGTTTTGTAAATAAAATCCAACATGTTTTTTTATGACGTTTTGTTAGTTAAATTGGTCATATATGTTGAAAGATTAAATTGGTTTTGTAAATTAAACATGTGATTATCAAATTGAGATTATTAGGGTTTATGAATTTTTACATGTGATTATGGAATTGGGATTTTTTTTAGGGTTTATGAATGTTATAAATTGGGCATAAAAATTGATGATAATTTGTTGAATTGAAGTTATAATTGATGAAGTTATTGTTTAATTTTAGTTGGGTTGTGGTTAATTTTTTGATAAATTGAGTAGATTGTCTAGAAAATTTGGGAATTTGGAATGTTTATGTTTTAAAACCTATGTGTATTGAAGTATTTGCTATTGGGGAATTTTTATGATATTTGGTACAATTCGGGCATTGAGATTGAAGTATTTTCTTAATGATGAATTTTGTTCAAGAATGTTTGATTTTTATATCTTGGTACATATGATTATGTAATTAGATAATTACATTTGTGTTTATGAAATTAAAATGTTTTTCCTTGATTTATTGATTATACTAGATTTTTATCTTTATGCATTGTGGGGATTTACTCTTGATTTTCAATGTTGTATGAATTGTTTGCCCAGATGTCGAGTAGTGTGACGTCCAGATTCGTTGGCCGAAAGAAGAGGGCCAAGAAGGCTAAAATCGTCGAGGACTCAGAAGATGGCCGTATGGGAGAAGAAACGGTAGATGTTCCCGGGTTGGAACACTATACAGTTGTGGAAGATACTGAGGATCACGTCTCCACTAATATTACATATTCAAGCGACGCCAATTTCAAGTTTTCACATCGTGGTTCTCTCAAATCCGTTCTTCAGATCTACCAAGGTATTATTAAACATGCCCCTAGGGTCAAATATATTATTGAAAGGGGAGGATGGAGCCAATTACTGTCCATAGATGAAGCAGATTCATCCCATGCTCTTATTGACTATATTGTTGAACGCTTTTGGGATATGACAAACACTTTTCACTTCTCATTTGGTGAGCTTGGGTTCAGTCCCCTTGATTGGGTAATGTTGACAGGGATTAGTATTGGTGTTGGCAGTCGTGTTCCGTATGACGCAGGGAATTTTCAATTTGAATATGTCCGAGAACATATATTTCCTGAACTCAAAGATAGTGCGGTTTGTAAAAGAGAAGGTATTCCGTGCCAGTGGGTTTCAGATGCAATTACTGTCATATTTTTGAGCACATATTTTGATGAACAAACTTTTACTGCGTCTAACGATGATAGTAGGCTTGCTGATAGAGTGGCCAGACCCTTCTATATGTATGTTTTGGGTCATTTCTTCTTTTCAAATGTAAAAACCTATATTGATGCTGGATGGTTAGCTGCATTTGAGGATCTAAATGCAGTTGACCAGTAAGACTGGGGTTCTCCTGCGTTTTCTAAATTATATTCTGGTCTCGCCGCAGCTGCCAGGGGACAAAAGTCTGATAAGAAGAAGCGTCATTCCTGGAGCTGTTTGATGCAGTTACCTAGAGCTGTTTGATGCAGTTACTTGCATTGTTGTTTGTTGCAGTTGTTGCAGTTTGTCTTAGTATGTTAGTGTAAGTCAGTTTAGTGTTACTCTACTTGTTGTTTTAGTGTGTTAATGGCAGCCATTGTTGGCAGTTAGGGAAGTTATTTAAAGTCTATTTAAACTCCATTGAAAACATTAATGAGGAAGACAATTCTTATGTAAAAACCTATGGTCATTTCTCACCCAAAGAGAATACATTATTTGTTGTTTAACAAGATTTGGTTGGGACCTTAACATTGGTATCAGAGCAGTGTTCACAATGGCATCTAACAAAGAAAGAATCGAGAATCTAGAAGCAGGGCTTGGTGGACTTCAAGACACTATGTGCAGAATGGAACTTGGTGTTTTTGACAAGCTACACCAACTGGAAGAAACTTTCAATAAGTTGTCAGAAGCTTTCTTCACAAACAAAGAGGGAACCAGCAACAACAACACTAGCCAAGATAATTACTCTCGCACCAATAGGGAGGAAACTAGAGAGGACCCAGAGAGGAATCGACAAATTTTTTCATCCAAAATGACTAGGCTTGAGTTTCCCAGGTATTCCGGTGACGACCCTACAAAATGGTTCAATCGTGTGGATCAATTCTTTGAGTTTCAAGGCACTGCTGAAGCAAAAAAGATATCTATATCATCATTCCATCTTGAGGGTGAAGCCAATCAGTGGTGGCAGTGGCTACGACGAGCTTACAAAGAAGAAGGCAGAACGGTGATTTGGTCGAACTTTGAAGAAGAACTGTGGGCTCGATTCGGACCTACAGAATGTGAAGACTTTGATGAAGCGCTATCATGAGTTAGACAGATGGGTTCCTCGCGAGATTACCTGAAGGATTTCAAAAAATTGCGCAATCGAGTACATGGATGAACACAGAAGGCATTGGTGGGAACTTTCATGGGAGGTCTCAAGCCTGAGATTGCAGAAGGCATCAGGATGTTCAAACCGAATTCACTAAAAGAAGCCATTAGTCTTGCACGCATGCGAGAAGACCAACTTCTTCGACATCAAAACTTCACCAGACCACCTCAATTCAGCCAACCACAGCTGGACTTTCCGACCCCAACTCGATACAACGCAACACCTACGGTGAAACATCTATCTTAGGAAGAAATACAGAAAAGACGTGCTCAAGGTTTGTGTTTCAACTGCAATGATAAATTCATCGCAGGCCATAAATGCCGAGGACCACAACTCTTGCTGCTCGAAGGATGTTTTGGAGAAAGCAACGTTACCCTTGAAGAGATCTCAAGCGACACAACAGGGGACAACATACCAGATCTCCAAGTCGACAATGTACCAGACCATGTTTCCAAACATGGACCTTGGGGACAAGGTTCCAGTAAAAGGAGGGGGTATTGATAAGAAGCAGCGTCATTCCTGGAGTTGTTTGGTGCAGTTACCTAGAGTTGTTTGATGCAGTTACTTACATTGTTGTTTGTTGCACTTGTTGCAGTTTGTCTTAGTGTGTTAGTGGCAGTCAGTTTAGTGTTAGTCTATTTGTTGTTTTAGTGTGTTAATGGCAGCCATTGTTGGCAGTTAGGGAAGTTATTTAGAGTCTATTTAAACTCCATTGAAAACATTAATAAGGCAGACAATTCTTATGTAAAAACCTCTGGTCATTTCTCACCCAAAGAGAATACATTCTTTGCTGTTTAACAAGCTTTGATTGGGACCTTAACAAAGTCATTGTCCGGACCCTTCCAAATTTTAGAGGTAAAGTTGTTTGTGTATTTATAATTCTATTGAATTATTTTTTTATTGCTAAGTTATTTATTCCATTGGTTTTCATGATATTGTAGTTTTGGGGGTACGAATATCTGGGCATTTGTCGTCCAAATAACCCTTCGCTTGAAAGTGAACATCAATGGCCTAGATGTCGTAGGTGGTTGTGTAGCCGGAGGAAGTGTATTGACATTGTTCGGTCAAGGACTGATTTGAATCATTTGTCTGTAGGCTCTGTGACCTGGCAACCCTGGGGAAATGCAGTACACTTCCTGGAACCTGAAATTAGACGCAGAGTTTTAGAGCTCTCAGGGAAAAGGGTTATATTCACTTGTCTAGGCACCGTGAGTTTATAATTAATTTTGATTGAGATTTTTTTTTCATTGTATTTGGGTTAACTGATTGGTATTTGTTTATTGTACTTTTCTTGGATAAAGCATAACATGTATCTCGGAGATCGCTGTTGGAGGCAGAACAATCCAACATGGGGCGTTCCTGCCAGCCCCCTTGTAGTATTTCCAACTTCACCGACAACGTGTTTGAGGAGATGACTGTAAACTGTCAGGTCCCTGCAAGTGAATATGTACGCGTCGTGGACTATGATTTATATTTTGAATATTGGCGACATGTGACTAACCTGTACAAATATGTCAAGAAAGTCGATTGGGAGGTTGAAGCGTACGGATATGCTGGTGACCGTATCAAACACAACATCCCACGTCGTCGTGAACATGTACCCATTCCGCCCCCACAACAACTACCACACGTAAGTATTCAACAAAACAAAGTATTTTTGATTTTACTATACATTGTTGGTTCAATAGTTAATCTAATTTTTTTCATCACAGCTCGCCGCTTATGGTTTAGTTCAAGAGTTGTCTGATTTTACCCAAGAGTTTCGTGAATTTACGTTAAATGAAACTAAAGATTGGATGAACTCTTTCATTGCCAAAGAAGTAGAAAATCAGAACCTACGAGATGAGGTTTCCATGTTGAACTCACAGCTTGCCCATTTTCGTCAACAACAACCACCCATTGGGTTTCGCTCCTATGCTCATAATATGCCACCACCGATATGGAACACAGTGGCTCAGGGATCTTCATCAACAATCCAATCAAATATCTAATAATATCAGACCATCTTTGCCTCCATTTATGCCACCGCGCTCGGCCTCCGATAATCAAGATCCGAAAGACAAGTTATTCATTAGCACTGAATTGTTATTCAAAGTGAAAGAGATATCTTTTGTCATATTTGAATTTTCTTTTCAAATTACTTTTCTTACATTTTCTGTTTTGTATTGTCAATTCTAAAGTCTGACATTTTTCCCTTTGACGTTTTGGTGATTTGCATTTCATTGTCTTGTCAACCTATAATTAATATCTCTGAAGTGCCAACGCTCATTTTTGCATTGAAATAACAACCGTGTATTGTCAATTCAATTCTCAAAATCTTTTCTTAATCTTCCTATAAATTAACTCACCCGATTCTCCAATAATACAAACCAAAAATACCACCATCTCCTCCAATACAACCAACCAAAAAAAAATTGGCTTACGATTTAAATAACATTCACAACTATGGTTCCTCTTCTTTTATTCCTACTCCTCCTACTTCATCTTCTTCTCCTTCACTAGGCGATGATGATAAAAATAGTTATTACTCATCAGACGAAAGCTCACTTGCACTGAACTATAATAACCAAGCACTCACTGCTAGATTAATTGTTTCAAGTACGAACTGGCCACATACACGTATACAAATACCAAGACAATGTGATGCCGATGCCAATCTATGGAGAGATTACTTTTCCAGAAACCCGACGTTTCCTCCAAATGTATTTCGTAGAAGATTTAGAATGCGTCGAGAATTATTCAACCGTATTTTGGGTGATGTTGTGGCGGTAAATAGTTATTTTTTTCAAAAAAAAGATGTTTGTGGTGTTCTTGGATTAACCCCTCACTAAAAATGACTGCCGCAATAAGAATGTTAGCTTACGGATGTACGCCAGATGCAATAGATGGGTATTTACGGATCGGAGAAACCTCAGTGTTGGAAGCTACTCGTAGGTTCTGTAAGACGATAGTCCATCTGTACGAGAAAAAATACTTGCGCACACCAACTAAGCGTGATGTTGAACTGCTTCTTGTGAGAACAAGGAAAGGGGATTTCCGGGGATGATTGGAAGTGTTAACTGCATGCACTGGAAATGGGATAAATGCCCATCGGCTGAATCTGGTGTTTATACTGCGTACAAGGGTAGTGAAAGTATTATCCTGGAGGCAGTGGTGTCGTATGATCTTTGGTTTTGGAATGTATTTTTTGGTATGCCTGGTTCTAACAATGATATATATGTGATGAACCGTTCGTATATCTTCAAAAAGCTAATCAACGGTAAAGCACCGACATTAAACTTTGTTGTCAACGGAAATCAATACAATATGGGGTATTATCTTGGTGATGGAATATACCCAGAGACAGCTACTATTGTGACTACGATTAAATATCCAGATTCTCAAAATAAACAGAAATTTTTTGCTATGCAGGAAGGTTGCCGAAAAGATGTAGAACGCGGCTTCGGGGTGCTGGAAAATCAATTTGCGATCATCAAACAACCAACACGAATGTTGAATCCAGACGTATTAGCATATATAATGAAAACTGTCATCATTCTACATAATATGATAGTGGAGGATGAGCGTTTACCCGGTGATTGGCCGCATGAGTATGAGCAACGCAGCCATGGTGCACCAGTAAATATTTCTAGACAGAACACTGTTGAACTTTCGAGAATGATAAAGGACCAACGCAGACGTGCAGTATTCGACAAAGATACTCATATTCATTTGCGAAATGACTTGATCGAACACTTATGGTCACATTTTGGTGAAGAGTAAAAATTTGTAAATCCTATCTAAAGGTTTTGTGACTAAATCTCTTGTAAACCCCCCCGAGACAAAACTCGGCCACTAGGGGCACCTAGGGGTTTAAAGGCTTGCTGCATATGCTAAGTGTAGTCTCAATTCCTGCGAAAGTGATTTTAGCTTTACTTATTAGGTCTTGTTATATGACAACGTTCATTTTATATCAAACCGTTGTATTTGAATTAATTTTAAAAAACAAATCAAATTGAAATTTATAATTAAATTAGGATACATTAAAAACATAACAATATATTGGTTAAAAATAAACTGAAAATAACTAAATTAATTCATAAAAGTTGAAACTTAATATGACAATGCTAATAAGACTGGCCTCTATGATTGGTTTAATCTTTTCTTCAAAATTTCTGCCTTCCTAAGTTCGATGTATTGTCTTGATACATCATCCATTTTGGAGAGATCCATCGTCATTATACGAAACTCATCTTCTGCTTCTTTCCTAGCTAATTTTGCTGCAAACTCGGATTCTCTCTGCCATCTTCATTTGTCTTTGTTCCGTATATTTGACGTTGAAGTTTTGTTGCTTTATATAAATATTTTCCATCATTTCCTGTTAGACGCTAAATTTTGCTTTCCCTTTTGTCTTCTGTCGTTTCACCTCTTTTTTTCCCATTGGACGGATTAATGTGTTAAGGATATCTCCAATGTCTTCATAGCCACTGGAAGCATCTAGGCTTAAGTTCTGTGTTTCCTGGTTGACCTCACCGCTGTCATAATCTGACCTAGCTTGTAATAAATCGAAAACAGGTGTCGATCGTCTGGAATATTTTATATTATCTAACGTAACTGTGTAGCAATCTTCATGCTTAAAACTTCTCCCAGTAGCTTCCTTGAAAAGCCTCTTTACTTCTGCGATCTAGTTTTTGAATTCAATTTAGTGGAGGATAGACAATCTGAAACATTAATGTAATCAGCAAAATTAAATGAGTAGTTACCTTATTTTCGGGGCCCCATCCAGTATGATGTTCCCGTCCCACTTCCGCCTCCTTTGCAGAGAAAAGTTTCACGTCTTTACTTATAATTTGAAATCGTTTCTGAAGGGAAGTCCAACTACGTTGTGGCATCGAAGGTATTGCTTCTTTCATCCGATTTAATATACGAGACCATAATTTTTCTTTGGATTGATCGGTACCAATACTAAAATCTTGAGATATTGACAAATGAATTGTACACATCGTTACATCTTCAAATGTAGAAAAATTTGGACCTCGGGGTTTTGATAGCGGTATAGTTCTAATCGATTCGCAAACTTATTAAATGCAAAAAAACTTCAGAATTTTTGAATACTAACTAGATATCAATAACAATGAGTGAGTTTAGTAAAATGAAATTGGTTTAGTATTCCATATATAGCCGTTGCAACGCCAACGGTTAAATCAACGGTAACATCTCAACGGTAAACATAATCCAACGATATTCTAGGATCTAGGCGTAGCTTTAGAGTAACGCCCGGACACAGGCGACATTATATGACTTCGCTCAGATATAGGCGTAGCTGTAGAGTAACGCCCGAACACAAGCGGCTTTCTAGAACCTCGCTCAGAGTGGGCGTATCTCTGGCGCACCGCTTGGTGGTAGGCGTTGCCCTGGTACACCGTTTCATCAGACGAAGCCTCAGCATAACGCTTCATCAGGCGAACTACTAATGCATCGTCATGTTTCTGAACGAATTTCTACGACGCCGCTTGATGATGAACGGTATACTAGGAACCAGCTTGATCATAACCTGTTTAGTCGCGATTGAAGAATACTTTTCACAGCTACAGTTGATTTCAGCGATTATCGACTTCTTTTAATCGCACCATTGCGCTTGCATTTTTCGGAGTAAAGATCATAAGTGATCTTTAATCAGCGTTTTCGTCGTGTGAATGTGGACGCTCTAAAGCTAAAAAGTTGGCTGAAATATAGAGTCCCCTGAAGTAACGCCAGAGCCAAACAGGTCCCAGCCAATTTTCTTCTTCCTATCGGGTCTGTGTTGGTTTCCAGGGCAGAAGTAACCCCCAATAGTTTAAACAGAAAAAACCTCATTTTTATCTATTTTTCTTCATCTTCAATTGAAACCCTCAATTGAATCCCAAATAATCTAATTTCAATTATCCAAAAGAAAAAAAATGGATGAAAATCGAAAAAGGTCAGGCATACTTGAAACTGTAGGAGAAGAAATGGTTAGAATCATAACACCAGTATCCATTTGTATGTTTTTAGTTGTTCTTCTTGTTTCAATCCTTAATAATAATGATGCTTCCTCTTCACAATCATCTATTTCATCCATAGCTACAATTGCTTACAATGAAGATACTTCAGATTCAGATTGGGATAAATTCAAAGGTGCTCTTTTGAATTCACTTGTATTTGTAGCTATGATTACAATTGCTACTTTTCTATTAGTTCTTATGTTTTACTTTAGATGTACTAAATTTCTTAAATATTACATGGGTTTTTCTGCATTCATGGTTTTAGGGTTCATGGGTGGTGATATTACATTATTATTGATTCACAAATTTAGAATCCCTATTGATTCTATTACATTTTTATTTGTTTTATTCAATTTTTCTGTTGTTGGAGTTATGGCTGTTTTTATGTCAAATATGGCTATTTTGATTACACAAGGTTATTTAGTAGTTATTGGGATGTTTGTTGCTTATTGGTTTACGATGTTACCTGAATGGACTACTTGGGCACTTTTGATTGCTATGGCTTTGTATGATCTTGCTGCGGTTTTATTACCTGGTGGACCATTGAGGCTTTTGTTAGAATTAGCAATTTCTAGGGATGAGGATATCCCTGCGTTGGTTTACGAAGCTCGGCCTGTGATTACCCATCATGAATCTGCCGCTAGACAGGGCGTAAGAGTACCTAGAAGGTTGTGGAAAGAAACTGGGAATTCCTCAACTGTTGGAGGAAGTACGGAAGTTGGTTCTACTTCGGATGAGAATTCTAATGCCATATTAAATATGGGTTCTCGGCCAAATCCTAGTTCTGAGGCTTCACCATATGATACGGTTAATCAAATGGAGACACGATTGGTTATTTCTGAAGAGGCTATGGTTTCTGAAGGAGCAAATGAGCTAGTGGCACCTTTGATTGCTAGACAATTTGAGAGAACGAATTTACAGAGGAATGGACAAGGAGAAGATGTTGCAACTGAAAGTACGCCATTTGAGGGTATTGGTTTAGGTTCATCTGGTGCAATTAAGCTAGGGCTTGGTGATTTTATCTTCTACAGTGTGTTGGTTGGTCGAGCGGCAATGTATGATTTCATGACAGTCTATGCTTGCTACCTCGCTATCATAGCTGGTCTTGGTGTCACTCTGATGCTTCTGGCGCTTTATCGGAAGGCTTTACCAGCTCTTCCTGTGTCAATTTTGCTAGGTGTGTTGTTCTATGTCTTGACTCGGTTTTTCCTAGAAGCTTTTGTTGTACAATGCTCTGTTAATCTGTTGATGTTTTAGAATTTGAAAGATTGTTGTTTGAGATGGTCTGTAATTGCTGAGCAGGATTATGATGCAAGTAGAATTGTATTTATATGTCCTCTCTATGAATTTTACTTCAAATGAGCCTTCCACCATGATTTTTAGTGTAGGTCATATATCATGCTGTGACTTGTATATTAAATTTCTCTTGTTGCTGTTTTTTAAGTTGGTTTGAAACAAAGGAGGAAGTGAGTTCTTTTATGCAGCTGCGGCCAGACGCTTGGCCTAAATAAGTTCACTCAGAAATTTAATACATAACACAACAGGCCTTTCAATGATTCAATCCTAGGAAGAAAATTGGGTCTTGAGTTGAAAACTGATGTGCTCAAGGCTATGAGGGAACACCTTGTTGCTAACCAGTGGGCAGAAGTGTCACTCATCTGTGAATAATACCATCAACATATTAAACTGATGTTAGCTCCACCCTGCCTTAATCATCCATTGAACAGTTCTACTGGTGATAGGTTGAATTACAGCTTACAGTCAGCTGTTATATTGGCTGATGCAGCGCCACTTTCAGCTGCCATTCCAAACCAGAACAAATCACTAGAATGTCAGCCACAAAATTTAACTTAATTATCAGGCTTATTGACATTAAACCAACCACTAATTGTGAAATACAATCCCTTCACTGGCTGCACCTCGATTTCCTCCAAGTGTTCTACGCTGCAAGGAACTGTCCTGACGATGGAGGGTACAATCTGCTCTCTGCAGCGTCTAGTGATCACTGCTCTGTAACAAGTGAAGGGTGTTAGGCCTCAGATGTGGGATTTCATAGTTTCTAACTCACTATGCACCGAATGCACTACCCCAAGCTTGACAGATTCTGATGAAGGGTACATCTACTCTCTAGTCTCTACAGCATCTAGTCTAATGTTCAGCCCTTTGCAGCCCGTGAGAGACTATTCGGTCTCAATATCCAGTTTGACCATTTAAAGTAGTCGTTATGCAGCTGGTGCACCATTTATAGTAGTCATTATGCACCTGGTGCACCATTTGCAAGCTAGGCAGCTCAGTTTTTGGCATTTGGATCAAGTGAAATCAGCCAACTTGTTGATGTCTAAAAATGAATAATGGCTTTTGGGGAAGTAGATAATAAGAACAACGACCCATTGGTCTGCATAATTTTTTCTGGAAACTTCAAGGACGAAAATTTCATCGATAAAAAAAGAAATGCATAATGTTAATACGCAAGGTCTAGGAGAACATAATGTGATGCAGCGTAAAAGCTGCATTATATTCTATTAATTTCAGCTTTCGCAAACTTACATAAACTGGATAAGAATAATAGCTTCTTATACCAAATAAATAAACTGAGTCACCATAAGAAAAACAAGAACGTCACTATAAATACTTCCAACGTCTTTGCACGATAAAGAGGTGCACACTTGCAGTACTATAACCCCCAGTCAGTGTTTACATTCATTGTCTTTAATCACTTTTTGAGTGCACTGTCTACAAGATACCGATTTAGCCGATTTACAAGCATAGAGAAACCTTCTTGGGAGACAGGTGTTAGTGAAGATTTATACACAGACGGCCATGCTTTCTCCCCAAAGCGTGCAAATTGATATCTGCACAAACCTTCTTGCACCTGGTCCGTATCGTCCATACTCACATGACAAGCATTCATGTTGCGGTTGGATCAATGATGAGTAATTTAAGAAGATGGCATCCTCATATGCTGAATCACTAATAACTACTATCTCTTTATGAGTTTCCTGTTTCTTTTTCCTCTTCACCGTTTCCTTCATCTTCCTCTTTCTTGTCCTCTTCCTCTTGGATTTCATCAGGAGCTGAAGAATTTGGTGGCATAACATAACCTGAAGAAACTATTGATCTCAGGTTATCGGGGGAGCCATAACGAACTTCTTATGACGGAACACTAGTAACTACTTCCGTTCTATGGTTTTCTTGCTCTTGCTCTCGTTCATTTTCTTCATCTTCTTTTTCTTCTTCATCTTCGTTCTCTTCCTCTTTTACCTCTATTTCTTCTCCTGCTTCCGTGAATCATTTCGATTCATAGGAAAATGACCACGTTTAAATCATTTCTTCTTCCTCTTTCTCTTCTTCGTCTTCCTCCTCTTCGTTCTCTTTCTCTTTTACCTCTATTTCTTCTCCTGTTTCCACGTTTGAATCATTTCGACTCATAGGCAAATGACCACAAAGGCGAGCTATCTCCTTGTGCTCCGGACACCAATCCATGCGGCTCCAGAGATAAAGCACTGGTGATTTGAGTTCCATTGCTTCAATTTTTTGTCGTTTATTCTCACAGATGAAGGTAAGAACTGAAGGGAACAGACTGCAGATGTTGGCCACTACGATATAATTTCACAAAAACAAACTACTAAGAAAACTGTTCGAGCCTGTGTCTCACCTTACATGAGAGTCTCTCAGAATCATTCCAAATCAATTCATATCGATGTTTTTTATCCAATCTGGCGAAAATCATAAAGAAAATTAAAGATGGGGAACTCCAGATTGAGCCTTTTCCTAGATGTGTGGGCAAGAGAGAAAGAGTGTAAAGTACCTTTTGGTGTCCTCTCGAACAAACAGAACAAGCTGCTTGAGTTTGAAATCAAGAGCCTTGTCAATTGAATTACTAGCAACGGCAGAACTAATCCCAACAGGATTATTAAGGAAAACGATCTGAGAATCGAAAACAGAAATAAATAACAGCAAACAAAGTGAAGATAGATTTAACAAATGTAACTCAAAAGGACTTGATAGTATCCAAGCACCTTAACTAGATCCACAAAAAAGATGGCTTAGGAGATATCTGATTGAAAAAAAAATGTCGTACCAATTTGGATCCGGTAGGCAATCGACGAACGCTCAACCAATCAGACTCTTCAACGGTACAAACATTCTACAGAGAAGTATCGATAAGAATGCAAAATACTAATACAGGAGAGATCTGAAGCTACTAAAGACACACTGAAGATCATAAATCCACTTCTCCTTCAAAATGGCTTGCAAGCGAAGGGTTGTCATTGATGAAAGCAGGTCATAATATGTCAGAAAGATGCAACCCAAATTGGATGAAAATGAGGTCAGCATTTATCGAAAATTTATTCTTTGGAACATTACAAGAGCAAAGAACCAGCACCAACTACATACATCACTCTGACAAGCTTAAATTGATAAATTTTCAAAACTGTATCTCTACTACATGGCTTGGTCAAGATATGAGCAGAGAGGAAAACTGCACTTACATCACGTAGGGATCTCTCCTTCTTCTAATTCTTCGTCGCTGAGACCTTGGAGAAACTCACCATCAAGATCAAGAAAATCGTCAGGATTTGTTTCTCCAATAAGCCCTGATTAAGCATCTCTAAGATCTTTTTCGAAATTAAACCGGAATTTTCTGGGAATTCCAAATCCATAAAATTGTAAAAGAAGAATTCATCAATATCTTCTTCTGTTTCATCCTTCAACATTGGTTCTGAATTTACTCACTTCATAAGATTCGATATCTGTGGGTCCTCTTCTTCCTTTGGTTCTTCTTCATTAAAGGTAACACCTTCAGGGATCAGGAAATTAGTTTCACTCAACTTGTAAGGGGAGGAGCTGCATCTTTAACGGCTTCAACATCATAGCTGGCAGAGGGAAGAAATACATAAATTACAGGATACTCCACAATGAGCGTATTGGCTAATTGTTGGAATATTGAGGATTTTATGTCCAATTCAGACAAGGAATGAGATTACGACTTCACAGTATACACGTCTTTCCTGTTTGGTTAATAATGTATTAAGTTGAGAGACTATCCTCACTCATAGAAAATGATTTTTTCTTAAACTTTCTTTGTACTGCCGATAAAAAAAGTCGTGTTTGACCACTTGATAGTAATGGTGGAAAAAAAAACATCACAGAATTGTAAAAAGACAGCGCAAACTCACACCATATTTGGAAATGCACATATCACTGAACACAGTAGCTACACCAAAGAACAAATCAAGTTTTCTTCGACCCAGCATAATTAAGAGAAAAGACAGGTACCTTTGCATTTTTGTGAATGAAGATCTTAAGACAATATAATCCTTCCTCGCAGAATGGCCTCACTTATTATTCCAAGGACCAAGCTTCAGATGCTCCTCAATTACTGATGACAGTTTCGTATTTTCATCTACTCTGTGCAACAAAACCAGACATGCCAAACCATTATGTAAATTAATTAGTAATTGAAATGCTAGGGAAGAAAACAAAACAAACATTGCTGTTCATCACTAATTCCTCAATAAAAGCATTAGTTATATCATATGAGTAACCCGTTTTCAACTATAACTACATCAGTTGAATGAAATCGCCACTCAATTGCCGATAAAATGGACGTCTTCCTGAAAGAAAAATAAAGGCATTGCAAAGAAGTATCAGTTGCCAATCCTTTTAAAAATTTGAACTACTAACACAAAATTGACTTAATTATGTTACACCTAGAAATCATTTCAGGTTATAGCGTACAAAAATTTAAACTTCAAAACTCGAAAATAAAATAAAATAAAGCAACATTAAATCCATCAAAACATCCTTTTTTCACTTAGTAAGCAGTACTTTGCACCAAGAGTAACGACATGATCATTAAAAACAAACTCAACCGGTTTAATGTTGTAACAGCTAGTCAGAAATCTCGTGTGGAAGCGCAGCTCATCGCACCTTAACAGATGCTGCTTTTGCACAAATACAGATGTTCATCATTCTATGCCGACAACAACAAAGTGATATTTCCCTCGAGAAAAAGGAGGATGGTTTATTAACAAGCTATTAGATGATGTGAAAACACTTCCTGATGTAGGAATCACAAAACCAGCAAGAAGTTCCCCACTTATCTAGGATATCTCTTAACCTTGACCAAACATAAGTGTGATGTGTCTACCAACTCTGGATCATAAATAAATTCAAGTGTATACGATGGTCACCTCTTTTGCATATTTTTATATAGGTAAAGTTAGTGCTCATCGTGTAGACACTCGCCCTCTTTTTTTGCCTGGTTTTGGTCTTTGTATGATAAATTGGTTGTTTTGGTCCCCAATCGATAAATCGCTTAAATTACTCTTAGCTCAAACTGGTGTCGTGGAACTTTCCAGTCCAACAGGTCTAAATCTCATCTCATGGCTAATAAAACTAGGCATCAAACATATCACATCAGATCAATCAAAGCATTGATCAACCTATATATGTAATCCAAAACCACTAAGTGAAGATAATTAAGTGAACCGAATTGAAATACAGAACAGAAAATCGACCAGAAAGATAACAATGAAGCAAAAGGAAGTAAGAAAATCAAACCTTCAATCGTATTCGGACTTGTTTTTTCCCTTCTTATCATACCATTTGGAAGAAATACAAGTTGTATTTTTCTTCTCCACGCTGCTAATCTTATACGGTAACTTCATAAACACCGAAGAAGAATGACCAAATACAGCTTTTCTGGTTCTCTGTGCAGAATCAGCTACTCATTTTGCTTCTTCTAAGAAATTATAATCAGAGATGAGAAGATTCTCATCGAACTTGGATAACTGAACAATTTCAGTACGAGGTCGTCTTTTACCAGTTCTTTGTTTTTACATATGGGCATTGTATTTCCATGGATGCACTTTAAATTCTCCATACATTGAGGAAGACTCTTTCAATTCTGGGTTTTCTGTTAATGATTTATCTTCCCATTCCACCACGATTAGAAACAAAATGTACCCCCAAATTTCTTCCTTTCTAAAATAATATCGAAAAATAATGGTAGGGTTTGTGATTCTTTCTTGGGGACAAAATTTTGAGGGTTAGAAGAAGAAGAGTCTAAGGTTTTAGAAGTGTTTAACACTAACACCCGCACTCGGTAATATGTATACGTGGCAGCATGTTTTTTCCTTTTGAAGAGAACGTGGCAACAGCTAACGGTGTCAAACAAGCTACAATCACCCAAGACCGTACAGCGGATACTGTTATGGGGGGTGTCCGATACCGATGCGTGTCCAAAAATAGGAAAAAGTTCTATAAATTTGTTTGTTTCCAACATCTTTTTTCATTAGGCGCCACCCGCTAATTTAGGGGATGTACGTATCCATGCAACATGAGGAATGGCTGAAGAATTTAGGGGATATACATATTCATGCATGCCGTATGAGGAATGGCCGAAGAGTTTTTGCCCCTGCAAGAATTATGTGTTTAATAAATTCTCAAATATACATTTAATTAAAGGGCTCCACTATTTTCTCTTGTAACCTTGTAACCGTAAATTATTTATAAATTTATTTTTTTTCGGTATTTATCATCTTTAATCTAGATTTATTTGGATCTATCGAGTAGATCTAGGTAATGTTAATTATTATATTTTAAGTTATGTAATTATTATTATTATCATCTAAAATAAATTATAATCTCTATTAAGATGATTATTAGGGTTTGTAAATAATATTTTTCTTTTATCTTTAATTGATTTCATCTCTAATGGTTTATTATGCCAATTAGATGTTTCTTCTAGCCATATAGTGTTTCCTTTTAATATTACATTCATCATAAATATATCATCGATGACGATTAATCAGAAGTGTTCGTGGCTCTATCATTAATTAAAGACCGTAGGCTACAAGAACTGATCGTGATAGCGATGAACCAGATAGATTACTCCCCTCTAGGAAATTTTACTCTTAAGATAAACTCCAATAATAGAATATTATTTCACATGTCATTTTTCAAATATCAGTTTCTTCATTGAAACAGGATATATGTAATTTTCCATTGTTCTCATCTCTGATATATTTAGAACGAGGTAGGATTTGGGTCCACTGGAAAATCATATATCATGAGACATACATTTTGGACCAGCTCCTGTTTCTACTTTTCATAAGGTATAAATCTATAAACTTCTTTTGATACAATCATTCTCTTCTGGTTTCTTGGGTAGCTTGTTTGAGCGCATTTCCAAAGTGAACTTAACCGACAAAGATAATTTTTAAGCTTCTAAGCTTTAGTAAAGAGATCATCTGGTAGCATTCTTTGGTGCCTTGTTTAATTGTAGTAGTTTTTTCACTCCCTTTGGGTGTGTGCGTTAACTGTCTTTGTCGGAAGAACTTGATGAGGTAGGAAAAGAAATCTTACTAAAAAAGATTACAAGTTACATAATCCCTTTTTTCCATTTTAGATGACGATTTAGGAATTTTATCTAGTTCCATAATACTTGAGGGTTTTCATATTTCTCCCTAAAATTTCTGACAATATCCTTATATTTGGTCTTGGAACTCTAAGTTTTTATTTTAAATGTTGCAATAAAAAATAATGTTTGAAGATTTCATCTAGGGTGTAGATGAAAAAAATATATACATCTCTCCATACCTTAATCTGGTTGAAATACTCTAAACCCTCGTCTAAAATGGAACGAAGAGGGAGAGAGTTCTTTAAAGAGTCACAAAATATTTTGTAAAATTCTTTGTTTTTTCAATCCTCCTATCCATTACAAGCAAATACAAAATTTCCTCGAAAAAAGAGAAAGTTTGACTCTTTCATTTTTTGATGATACCTTTTCCATAGTGGTAGAGTTTGGGCAACTGGATAAATTTTAGGTAAAGAAGGTCGTGGATCGAATTTTGATGCAACAATAACAAACTTCCAATTAAAATATATTAGGACGAGAGGTGGATTTTAGATGACAAAACACAATTTGGGTAATAATGTAATCAAGAGGGTTTTTTACCAACGAGATAAATTTTAATTTTTTAAGTAACATAAGGTCTCACGGAATACGTATTTTGAGTCTCTTAGTAAGTCTATGGTGCCAATGACAATTTTAGATCACAAGCCTATTTAAGGGTTACTAAGTAATTTGTGTCTAGATATAACTTTTGAGTACATAGCAGATTCTCGAACCGTGATGAATTTTCACCATGGATAAATTATGGGTTACTCGTAACATTTCAAGCCACGTAGCAAAATAAATTAATACAATGGAATTTTCAATTAATTGGTTCAATAACCCTTATAATCTATTTTATGGGTCTAGAAGACTACTAAAACTAGATATTTTTCAAATACCCAGAAATTTTATAAATACTTTTCTAATATCCTTAATTGGATATTTCGCCCGAAATTTTAGTTTATAGTATAATTATTATTTACATAGTGTACCATACTACCCTTAGCTACTTTAATTATATTAAAAATATGTTACGGTAATTGAAAAATAAGTATAAATCGTCTCTGACTATTTTCTCTCTTCTACCGCAATACAAACGTTACCACTGCCATCTTTTACTCTCCGTTAATTACCATAGAAAGTGTGTAGACAGATGTTCAATCTAACTAACTTAACTTCTTAATCTAGATTGAGTGGATCGGTACATCTTATAATATTCCAGAAACTAACATTCCTCATATTAAGTGCACACGAAAGTTAAAGGAAATATATATCTTGGTTTCGAAGGTGCTTACAAGGATACGACAATCCAAATTCACCAAGTCCAATTATAAACATGATTAAGCATGACATGCTAAAACAAAGTGGTGACACTTATTAGAGATGTGTCACTAACATGAATCTTTAAAGATAACTATTTGTCAATCATGGGATGATGTAAATCCCAAAAGTTTTATCCACTTAGTCATGTTTAGTGTTATGCGATTGATTTAAATGGTGGATCATCCATCAATATGTATTCCCATCAGCATCATCTTTTCATCGATATATATATATATCTTAATGTCTTTTTTTGTTTTTTTCGATTATAAATGCTCTTCAATTGGTACGATTAAACTTGAAAGAATCCAGGTTTTTGTGAATTAAACCTGGATGAAGCATATTTTGAAAAAAAAAACATATTTTGTTCAGAATGTAACTGGTTCCATCTTGTGTACTATGACAAAAAATATATTTTCATCAGGATGTAATTGGTTTCATCCTACATATTCTGATAAAAATATATATTTTCTTTAGGATGTATCTGATTTCATCCTGCCTAATCTAATATAAGATTCTATGAAATTATCTACAAGATAACATTACAGGCTAATTTAAGTAGAATTTTCAAACTAACTGACTTGCAATTAAGATATACGTTTATAAACAAATCCAGATTCACAATTATCTTCATAAATGTATTTAAAGATAGTTTTACAAACAAAAACTTAAACAAACTACACTAATAGCTTTTTTTTTTTACTCTAAGGCTTAAGGCGCCTTGCTACATTCCTTGCAAAGTTTTATTTCTTTGAGAACAATAATCAAATTGCAAAATTGCAACCATTCACCATGAGCTTGCTACAATGTCGGTTAAGAACCAGTCATACAAGAATTTGGAGACGGAACAATGTACACAGATGCAAAGATTGGGCAGTATGCGTTCCACTAATTGAACATGGTTCTATGATCGGTCCTGGATGCCGAAGGCGTCCTTGGGGTGATATCGTAGTCCCTACGGGGTGGAGACGATGGGGTCTATCCATGGATTTTGCTACAAAGTTGATAATTATGATGAATATAACATGATTGGTCGAACGATGCTTGTAAACATTGATCTTCGATGTAAAAACATCTTTGCTAGCAGTGAGTCTTTTGGAAATGTCTTTATCGTGCTCGTTGACGACCTGCAATTGCAATTAGCATGCTCTCTTACTCAGTGTTTGAACATTATGTTCGATTAAAGGGGTATTCAATGGTTCAGAGTTTAAGAATCACTTTTTTAAGATGCTTTAGTACGACTAAGTGATGGCAGGTCTAATCTTCAATATTAGCATTTTTTTAACACTAGAGATTGCATAATGCTGAGAGTTGAAGAGGAAAACAACTTTAAGCATGATCTTCGTTTATTTCCCACGAAGTCTGGTGCTGCTAGATATAACCATGAACGCCTTAAAGAGATTAGGATCTACATTGCACGAACCACATCGTAGAATAATTACGAAACAACGAAGACTGCAAATCCTGATAAAGCTAAAGGGTTGCAAGAAATTTTATTGTTATCAAAGGGAGCAAGGTGATGTTGCATAAAAATATGTCCACGTAACATGGTTTGATTAATGGTTCAACAAGAATCGTTATGGATATTGTACATGCTACTATGGAGAAATTACCTATTGATATGCTTGTTGCTGTTATGGTAGACCTTTAATAAGTATATCGGTCCACAATTATATCCAGGATCAAATGTGCTTCCAATCACGCCGTAGACAACGAATTGGATATCTTCTTCAGGTGTAACATGCCAACGAACTCAATTACCACTTATTTTGTGTTGGGTAATCACGGTTCACAAAAGCCAGGGACTGCTTGACCAGGCCTTGGTGGATATATGACTGATAGAGAGTCTCGGTTTGACAGTTGTTGCATTATCATGGAGAAGAAAACTAAGAGATCTTACATTCTGTCTTATGCTCACTTTCGAGTGAATAACAAAAATCAGTGAATGTCTTGGCTTCAAAAGAGACGCCAAGAAAAGGAACAATTACAGAAATTATCAAATGCAACACTATAATATGTAAGGTTATCTTTATATCATGTCGAGAATCTTAATTGTGCTGCCTTAATTGAGTTTGATTTATTATAACTTGTTGTGATGTCGGTTGTTGTTTAGTACTAACAGTGCTAGATGGTGGATCAAGGAAGCAAATTAAGTGGAAGTGAGAGAAGCATAAGACAAAGTATGAAAACAAGCGAAAGTAGAAATGAAATAGAGAGAAGAAAGATGGATTTCGCTGAGTAATATTTGATATTACGTTTTTGTGCTTGTCATGTCTTTCTTCTTGTTTGTACCTGCCATCCTGGAAGCGGTCCTCTAGTCTTATATGGTAACTTAATAAACACCAAAGAATAATGATATAATATAGCTTCTCTGGTTCTATGTGCAGAATCAACTACTCATTTTGCTTCTTCTAAGAAATTATAATTAGAGATGAGAAGATTCTCATCGAACTTGGATAACTGAACAATTTCAGTGCGAGATTATTTTTTACCTCTAACAGATGTGAGTCACACAACGTGGGTACGCATAAATTCGATTAGATATGAGCCATCCGGTTTGATTTAGGTGTTAAAATCTAACTGTCCATCTGTTTGCGCTTAATGGTTGGGCGTATCAATTATGAACCATCAGATTTAACTTTATGAGTTAAAATCTAACGATTTATCTATTTATACTCAATCATTTGGCGCAATACGACAAACCATTTAACATATTTAACTTGAATTTTAAATTACCATAGTGGATAGTAGTTGATTCAATATGACGTGACAATCAAGTTGAATCTTGAATCATGCTACCACAGTGGTTAGCCTTATTGTTTTCGTGAATTGGTGTGACCCATATTCTGGGTGCGCAAAACGTTAAGGCCCAAATCCAACAAAGTTTCCTTTAGAGGTTGGCCTCTTAAGTCATTTCCCTGGCGGGAACCAGATATAGATACTAAAAATCGATCACACAGACTGAAGCCATCAGAAAAAATGAAACCACCACAAAAACCTTGTGCAGCCCTAAAAATTCCGACGAAAACTAACCAAACCAAACCCCACCACCACCATCAACAACAATCCATCAATGCCTTCCACATTCCTCCACCACTACCACAACCACAACCACAATCGCAACATGTTGTAACTGCGGTGGTCCAGCTGAAATCCCACCACCACAACCAGTATGGTCAGAGATCTCACCACCACCAAATTACAGACCAATTCGTGCTCCAGCTATCAAACTCCCTCCAAACTACTCACAAGAAGAAATCATCAACACGCCAGTTCCTAAATCAGAAAAGTCTCAGTAATTTCACTTCCTCATATATTTAAACGTCCATCTAAAAAGATTCGTAGACCAGATGATTTGGATTCCTTCATCAAGTCCGATTTTTCAAATAACTTCATTGGATTTATCGTTTTGTTAAGCGAATCGATCCGTGGGAAGAAACTTTCAGAACCGTGTCATGAATCGGAAATCCTAAGTTCTATCTGTTCCGTACTAGATACTCTTGTAAGTTGGGTTTGATGAGATTCCACCTATTCAACAATCGTGCAGGTATGGGTATTTTGCATATAGAGATTGGTATGATAGATTACTCGCAGATTCTAAGAGTTTGATGCTGGAATTCTTACATGAAGATCTTAAATCGAGTGCTAAAGAGCTTGTTCCTTACTTTACTGATTCGTTTGGGAGTTCTCTTAGAAATGATTATGGTACTGGTCATGAGACTAATTTTGCTGCTTGGTTATACTGTTTAGCTAGAATGGGAGTAATTAAGGAAGAGGATTATTAAGCTGTTGTTTCTAGGGTTTTTGTTAAGTATCTTAATGTGACGAGGAAATTACAGACTACTTATCCTCTTGAACCGGCGGGATTGCATGGAATTTGTGGTCTTCATGATTATCATTTTCTTCCGTTTGTATTTGGTTCATCGCAATTGATTGATCATAAGTATATGAAGCCGAAGTCGATTCATAATCAAGATATATTGGCTAATTTTGCTAAGGAGTATCTTTATATTTCGTATATTGCATTTGTGAAGAAATTGAAGAAGGGAGAATTTGCTGAGCATTCACCTTTGTTGGATGATATTAGTGGTGTGCCTAATTGGAATAAGATGAATGGCGGATTGCTTAAAATGTATAAAGCTGAGATACTGGGGAACATCCAAATTATGCAGCATTTTCTATTCGGTACGCTACTTCAATGGTAATTGACCTTACTTGATGATCTTATCATGTTTAGCTTACACTAAATAGGTAATTTGATGGTAATAAGTTGAGAGCTTGTTACTCTCGTAATTGCTGAGTTAACACATGGAATTGAATTGCTGTTAGTAATCTTAATTGTACCATTTGATTATTAACTGTAGTTTTGCTCCATGTCAGTAACATTTTTGTTGTTGGTATTTTGATATGTGTTTTGCTTGGCATGATTTTTGTTCAGTTTTGGTCTTAATTTGCACATACTTGTCACTTATGCTATGAGTAGGTCAGTCATTGTTTAACAAAGAAATTCAAGGGGTCAAACCTGAGAATTGTGAAACTATGGCATTTAACGCAGATATGCTATCAGACAATATTAGCTTAGGATCTGAAACAATTGTCAGTCAACATGTTGCTCTATTTTGTTTTATTTTGTCGCAAACAAACCACAGATATATTCGACTGAAAAGATCAAGCTACAGCAGTGCAGTCTCCCTTACAAGTTTACCTAGAATAGCTGGGAGATTTTCTCCAAAAGGGTAAAAGAGGATTTAGTAATCCTAGCTGCTTTGGCTATAGTATCAGCCTTGTTGATACATGATCTTTTAGCAAAAAAGACTGACCCAGTGACAAATACCCAAAAGGTGATGCTTTATTTCTATTACCATGCGCTGCTCCTGATTGCCCCAATTTACATTAGGGGATTCATCATTTATAGAACACTAGTAAGCTTCTTTTCCTTGGCCCATATCACAACTTCCTTTATGCCCAAGCTTTCTGCTTGTTCAGCATCTAGCCCTCCCGTGAAGTATTGACCTCTGAAGCCATGATATGTTCCTGCAAAATCATGAAGGATTAATCCAATTCCTGTGTTACCTGTGCGTTCTTTATAAGATGCATCCGCATTTATGTTAAGTTGGTTTACAGCAGGGGGAGTCCAACTATGCAACTCTTTAGTTCTTGTTATAATGCAGTCCTTTGTATCTAGCATGGATTTTCTGTTTAAAGATGAAAGGATTCTGTAAAACAGTTGCGTGGTGAGATGAGTTTTTGTTTTGACAGACCTTCATGCATCCATCTTTCAATAAATTCTAAACTGTGTCCAATATGGATATTGATCATCCATAGAAGTAGTAACAGAGAACCAGCTAGTTATCCAGTCTACAATGGTAACATTGTTGCTGGAACTGAGGCGACTTCATGTTCACCTTCAATGCTCTAGAGTGATCACACTCAATAAGAACGTGAAGTGAAATTTCTGCTTGCCTACCACACAGCACAAGTGGTGTCTATACGACTGTACCAGTCTTGTACTGACTCAATTTCACTAGTAGGAACAATATTTTCTCCAAATGAAAAGTCTGACTCTATGAGGAACTTCCAAACCTTTTTCCAGACTTGGCTGCGAATGCCAGAGGTTTGAAGAGAAGTAGGTTGATTATGAGTAAGAGCATTGTGGATTTAAGTACTGAAAAGGACCCCTGTTTGTCAGGTGTCTAAATCACAGTATCTTCTCCTTGTTAAGGAAGGTACATACTTAATAGGCCAGAAGCTAAAACTCAACCACAGGAGAAAACTAGCTAATAGTTGCAGTTAAATTAGTTAAATTATGAAGGCTGATATAGGGGCTCCGATATCAATAGAGGAGCTCCAATAATAAGACGAAATAGGGATATTATGAAGTAAAACTTAAAAACCCCTTATCCATAATATTTTTACAATACCCAAACCATCCCTGATTAGTAATCTTAATTACATTAATTAGTTAAGATTAAATTAAGCTAATCATGATTAATTAAACATAATCTTTTACTTAATCAAATGGTTTGATTTTTTTTTTTTGAATTTGTGTTTGGTGGGAAGAAAAACTAGATGAAATTTAAGAAAATTTTGTCGTTTATTTTTAAACCGTAGATTTTGATTCAATAAACCATAGTAGCATTGAGCATACCTCTAACTTATACTCTTGATCTCTTTATGGCTCAAATTTGATGAAGTCACGATTTGAAAGATTGAATTTTTGTTGTTCAGAGAAATTTTACGGTTGGGTTTCATGTCGAACCCAACCGTAACCATAAGAACACCGAAGAACACCATTTTTGCCCAGATTTATGGTTGGGTTTTCAACTAAACCCAACCGTAAATCAAAGAACAATGATGAACACCCTTTTTCCCACAGTTACGGTTGGGTTTTCAACCAGACCCAACCGTAAGTAGAAGAAAAATGATGAACACCATTTTTTCCCATAGTTACGGTTGGGTTTTCAACCAGACCCAACCATAAGTAGAAGAAAAATGATGAACACCATTTTTTGTCCCATAGTTACGGTTGGGTTTTAAGGTAAAACCCAACCGTAACACATCCTTTTGAGCATTGATTTTTTTGGTTAAATTTGAGTTTTAAAAATCAAAATTTTGAAATAATTCAATCATTTTTACTAGATTGAAGGTAAATTGGGTGTTTGAAACAGAAAAAACGGAAAACACACAAATTAGATAATCCAAATTTGTGTTATCCAGTAGAATTTACGGTTGGGCATTGGCTTATAACCCAACCGTAACATATTTAATTTTTGTTCCAATTTTAACACAGAATTATGGTTGGTTTTGCCTTAAAACCCAACCGTAAAAAAATTGTGGTGTTTGTACAAATTATATTACGGTTGGGTTTAGTTATCGGACCCAACCGTAAATGATCCTGTTAATTTTTTTTTGATTTTCAATATACTCCAAATCGGGTTTAAAACACACCTTTTTAACTTATTCATTCTATTGTAATAGATTTAAAGTAGTACATTAAATGAAAAAACAAAGAAAACGAAATACAATAGATCATTGGATGATTACACTTAATCACTTAAAGATAATGGCGATAATCAAACACCCGACTTGTTTCCATAATACGATAGCAATCTGTATGCTTGAACTCCTCCCCATATTTGATTCTATATTGCTCCATAGCCAACACATGCTGAAAAAAACAAATCAATTATAAGTTTGAATTTTAGAAATCTTTTTTTAATTAACGATTTATTAATCGACAAACTTACTCTTTCCACACCGTTCTCGTCGGGATTTGCTTCGAATTTCATTTGCATTTCCAGTTTTAAGTTGTTCATTTGTCGATACAATGTCTCAAACCGTCTCTTAATGGCTCTCCACGTCCTATGATTTACATTCCCCTCTAATGCCGCAAACATTCGAAACACACGCTTCCACCATTCTTCAGTATCTTGATCCTCATGTCAATTTTCTTGTGAAACAACGTTGTTATTGTTGTTATAGAAGGCTATCGTAAGCATGCTCTATCATCGTATGCCACGCTCGAAGAATTGCAACATCTTCATTATTCGTGTATGTAGTTAACCATTTTTAGTGGTTGAAAGGGTATGGTGAGAATAATGAGAAAGTCTATAATTATAATGAAAATGAAAGGGATAGAGAATAATGAGAAAGTGACAAGGAAAGGTTTCCTTTTATAGGGAAAAGGAACCAACGGCTAGATTTTTCAAACAAAAAATCCGTTGGAATTGTCTACTTTAAGGAGACACAAATTCTGACATTTTGAGAATCCAGTAGAATTTACGGTTTGGTTTTTCCTTGAAACCCAACCGTAATATAGTTGTGGTGTTTGTACAATTTATTTACGGTTGGGTTTCGTAATCGAACACAACCGTAAAATTGAGTATTTAGTAGGAATTTTAGTTACGGTTGGGTTGAGTCATCGAACCCAACCGTAACTTCTAGTTTTAGTTTTTTAGTATATATTTTATCATATAGTTACGGTGAGTTTTGTCTTGAAACCCAACCGTAAGCTAGTTGTGGTGGTTGTAAAATTGAGTTTTTAGAATGAATTGTAGTTACGGTTGGGTTGAGTCATCGAACCCAACCGTAACTTCTAGTGTTAGTTTTAGTGTATATTTTATCATATAGTTACGGTTGGGTTTTGCCTTGAAACCCAACCGTAAGGTAGTTGTGGTGTTTGTACAATTTTTTTTACGGTTGGGTTTAGTAATCGAACCCAACCGTAAATTTGATTTTTTTAGTATGAATTGTAGTTACGGTTGGGTTGAGTCAAGGAAGCCAACCGTAAAAAGGAGTTTTTAAGACAAAATTAGTTATGTTTGGGTTTAGTTCATTTTCTTATCAAATACCAGAGTTGTTAAAAACCTTATTTTTAACATTAAAGGAAGAACTAAAGGAAACGAAATATAGTAGATCATTAGATGATTACACTTAAACAATTAATCATAACGGCGAAACTCAAGATAGAAACTTTGTTCCAAGATACGATAGCAATCTGTATGCTTGAACTCCTTCCCATATTTGATTTTATTCTGCGCCCTAGCCATGACATGCTGAAAAAAATAAATCAATTATAAGTTTGATTATTTTAAAACTTTTTTTAACGAACGATTTATTAATTGACACACTTACTATTTCCACATTGGTTTCGTCGGGAAATGCTTCAACTCTCATTTTCATTTCCAGTTTTAGGTTTTCCATTTCTTCATACAACGCCTCAAAGCGTCCCTTGATGGTACTGCACGTCCTCCGGTATCTATTCCCGTGTAATGCCACAAACATTTCAAACACACGCTCCCACCAAGAATCGTCCTCCTGAGCGTCCATCCAATTTTCAGCTATAATAACGTTTCTATTGTTGTTATAGAAGGCTCTCTCGTAAGCGTGCTCTATCATCGTAAGCCACCCTCGAACAATTGCAACATCTTCATCATTCGTGTATCGAACCATTTTTAATGGTTGAAAGGGTATGGTGAGAATGAGTTAGAAAGTCTAGAATTATAATGAGAACGAAAGGGATAGAGAATAATGAGAAAGTAAAAAGGAAAGGTTTCCTTTTATAGGGAAAAAATCCCCAACGGCTAGATTTTCAAATTAAAAAACCGTTGGAATTGTATTTTTTTGTCACTATTCAGGGATTATTTACGGTTGGGTTTTGTAATGAAACCCAACCGTAACAAATATGTGGTTTTTGTTCAAATTATATTACGGTTGGGTTTTGGCTTAGAACCCAACCGTAATTTTTAATATTAGTTTAAGTGCGATGATCATTTACGGTTGGGTTTTGTAACGAAACCTAACTGTAACAAATATGTGGTTTTAGTGCAAATTATATTACGGTTGGGTTTAATAATCGGACCCAACCGTAAACATAAGTTTTTTTTTAGTGGAAATGTAGTTACAGTTGGGTCTAGTCATCGGACCCAACCGTAAATGATCATCTTTATTTCCTATATTCTTCATTTTTTATGCTTAAATCAGTCTTGCATTTGTTTTATGTTGGTGGGAAAAGTAGAAGAAAGATAAGAGAGTTTTAACTCAAAATTTTGAAAAACCCAAAATGAGTGATTCTAGTGGCAAATTTGCGGAGCGTGAATCCTTGTATGATTGCCAAACTAAATTCTACATACTCATTGAGGGAGACCCAACTATGTATAATTATTCGGATGGTAGAGAGGTTTTAAGTGTAAATTATGATGCTGAAACTAAACCAAATGGAGAAAGTAGTCGTCAAAGTGAAGATTCAACTGCTGAGAATAGTCAGGTATACCTCTAACTTAAACTCTTTTTCATTTTTTGCTGATATTTAAGGAAATGAGGTACATAATAATGATTTTTTTTTGTTACTCCGGTATGTTTACGGTTGAGTTTTCTTGAGAAACCCAACCGTAACTATATATTTGAGTTTCTGAAAAGTACAGTTTCACAGTTTTACGGTTGGGTGTTTACCACAAACCCAACCGTAACAAATTACGTGCATGGGTATTTACTGCACTTGTTACGGTTGGGTTTTACTCTTTAACCCAACCGTAAAATTGTTTGGATTTTTTTGTTGTATTACGGTTGGGTCCGTCGCTTCTACGGTTGGGTCTGACGCTTTTACGGTTGGGTCTGACGCTTCTAACCCAACCGTAAACTTATTGGTTTTAGTGTTTTGTTGCGTAATGTCTTGATCTTTTTTGTTCAGCTCGCGGTTGTACCTCAACCAATGTATGATCAGCCTCCTCCAAATGATATTGAAACTAGAGATACTACGGATCACTATTTGAACGACCTGGTAGGTTATAGATAAGTTGTTAATCTCTTTCGACAATATAGCTAATGCCATTTTTTCTCTCCTAACTTTCTGTTCTTGGATCATGTAGACATGGGATAAAAAAGATGATGCAAAGAAGTGGGCTACAGAACATGGGAAACTCATCATGTGTGTGATTGTTTGTAACAACCAACAAAAACACAACCACTTTCAAATGGTTTGTGAGTGTCGTGGACAATACACAAGACATGCAAAGAAGGGTACTGAGTATGTACCAAAGACGAAGATCAAGCAAAAAACTTACACTAAGAAGACGGGATGTCCTTTCAAGCTTCAATTTCGTAAGAACAACGAGAATAAGTGGTTCTTGTCTACAGTTGGATGCGGTCGTCACAACCACCTACCACCAGAGACTTTGTTAAAGCATCCTTCTACGACCCGACTTACCAAGGAAGAAAAGCTCATTGTAGACGATATGACGGATAAGCGTTTGAAACCCAGTGATATACTCGGGCACTTGAAGAAAATAAACTCAAATAATGTGTCTACGTTGGAGACAATCTACAACGCCAAAGCCAAGTTGAAGCGTGAGAAATGGGAAGAAAGGGACCCGATCCAACAACTTTTGTACTTGGGGGAGACGAAAAACTACACCATGTTTCACGAAGAAGATGAGAATAAAGAAATTAAGCATATTATATTGGCTCATCCCGAGTTTATAAAGTTAGCACGGTGCTCCCATCAAGTGCTTATGATGGATTGCACGTACAAAACTAACAAGTATGAGCTCCCGGTTTTGAATATTGTAGGACAAACTTCTACCAAGTCCCCGTTTAGTGTTGCCTTTTGCTTCTTGAGAAACGAGCTCGAAGAAAGCTATGTGTGGGCATTGGAACAAATTAAATTATTCTACGTTGAAGGATATATCCCTAAGGTAATTATCACCGACAAAGAACAAGGCTTGATGAATGCCATTGCAAGGGTATTCCCAGATGCTCATCATCTTCTTTGCACGTTCCACTTGTGGAACAATATTCAAACCAAGTGCAAAACGATTATTCGGCCAATAAAGAAAAGCGAGATGTACAGAATTAAAAATTTGCTGGTTTCAGAACAAGAAACGGCCAAAGAAAAATTCGAGGAGGACGACAAGTTGGCGGAACTAAAATGGGCTAGTTTCCAAACTGAATGAGACGTTTTGACATGGTCTATCACCAAGGAAGATTATGAAGAAAATGTTCGTATGTTATGCTTGCATTGGAGTAATTATCCAAAAGTTGTGAACTATTTGATGGATCATTGGTTGAATCCGCACAAAGAGAAGTTTGTAGCGACATTCACAAACCAATATAGACACTTTGACAACCAAGCTACAAGTACCGTGGAGTCATCTCACAACAGAATGAAAAGAAGCTTTATAATTGTGATGGTGGATTTGTTACGGTCTTCGAAGCGATGCACGATTATTTTCTCCGTGACCTTGACAGAGTTATGGAATCTTTTGAAAAAAGCCTTTCTAGAAAACACGTTAGCTATAAAGACGAACCATTGCTCCAAAGTATTTTTTATAAGGTGTCGCATTGTGCTATTGAGAAGATAATGTACGAAGTAAAGCACTATAGATTGGGCAACTTACACGGAGAAGAAAAGTGTGTTTGTCCTAACATGTCAAGTTTGGGACTTCCCTGCCGGCATATGATGCCCAAGTACGAAGAAGACGGTGTGATCCCAATTCAAGATATTGATCCGTTTTGGCAACAATTGTCTTTCGATGAACCCATCGTCGAGCAAGATTTTGGTGCATCGTTTGCCGACACCCACGTTGGAAAGGCTCTAGCCAAGAAATACGATACATTAAATAAGGCGCAAAGGTAAATTTGGTTGACGAAGTTGAGTTACTTCGTGTTTCCTCACACAAGGTACGTTGTCAAGGAACCAATTATAGGGAAGAGAAAAGGTAGGCCTTCTACCAAAGAATCGAGGGTCGTGGGACGTAAAAAATCTAGGGAATTGCATGAAGAATCAAAGAAAAGAAACCCTTCTGCATTTGAGCATTTGCAAAAGGAATATGAAGCAGAGGATGAGAAGGAGGATGATGCTCAACGAAAAAGAAGTCAAAAGGAACAAGGGGGACCAAGTCTATTAGATATTAAAGGAAAAGGTCCCGCGGTTCCCACTCAAGAAAGTTCAACAATTGAACTTGGTGCCAAGGGAAAAGTTCCTGCACACCCAAACTCAAGAAGAGTAAGTATGAAGGAATTAGCAAGAAGAAAAAAAAGAGTTAGTATGAAAGAATTAGAAAGAAGAAAAGAAAAACTTAAAGGCAATACGTTAGTGGTTGAAGAGCCACATACGATCCGGATTGCAAGAGGATTGATGCAATTTCCATCTAACTTTTCAAGAATTGAGAATTATAAAATCGTCCGAACCGAGCACATTATTTATGAAAATTATATGTCATCGTTTCCGGCTTTTTTTCGTTCATACATAAAGGCCACCGACGATGTTGCCGGTGATGGTAATTGTGGATATCATGTATTCATCGAACAAGTTGGACCATTTAGCGGAGCACCAACGGTGGGTATGGACGAAGTAACTTATGTAAGGCATAAGTCAGCCGTTGAACTACGCTCTTACCCGGATTTATACAAGACAATGATGTGTGCATATAGAGATGAAGAGTCGTTGTTAAACGAGGAGTTCATCGCTCTCGAAAGGCGTTTAATAGGCAACAAGAATTGCACTAGCGAGTATTGGATGAGCATGCCAATATGTGGCCAAATCCTCGCCAATGCTTTCAATTGCGTCATCCATTATATCTCAAATGGATATTGTTTTACATTTGCACCAACAAGATCAACATTTGTCGAACAATTGGCTAATAGAAGATGTGTGATTGGTCTGGTGCAGAACTGCCATTTTGTCGGTCTCAAGTTGAAAGAAGGAAGTCCATTACCCCCGTTACAGGATGGATACGACGGTGACATCGCCAAGGATTGGTGTCACCGGTTCGAGCAAAATTTCGAACTCTGGAAGGCATTAAAACCCTCCCCAACCTTTCAATTCATATCATTTGTTTCTGACTCAGAGTCAGAATGATAATATAGTAATATTCATTAAATTTAATATTGGTAGTAACAATATCATATGTATGTTGGAGGAATCATAATATGAATATAGTTTTTTGGAAATGAAAAATTTGTAATATCATATGTGTCACTACAAAATTCACCCAGGTTTACGGTTGGGTTTTCACTGAAAACCCAACCGTAAACCAGTCACTACACAATTATGATAATTTTACGGTTGGGTTTTGAGTGCAAACCCAACCGTAAACATTCCAATTGGATTTTCCCCAGTTTTACGGTTGGGTTATTCTTGTGTTGAACTCTTCTAGCTTGTGTATCAATTTGAGAGCAAAAT
>JAJJMC010023637.1:835409-878171 GCA_023531435.1 Papaver californicum
CTCACTAGAAATTAAGGTGTAATTTAGACACTAAAATGTGTCTATCAGTTATGCCTCCAAAACCAACCGTAAAACTGTCACTTTTACGGTTGGGTTTTGAGTCCAAACCCAACCGTAAACCTGGGTGAATTTTAAACTGGAAGGTTTATGGTTGGGTTTGCACTCAAAACCCAACCGTAAAATTATCATTGATAACCTTTTTTTTGAATTTCAATTCACTCAAAATTGGGTTCAAAACACAAATTTTATGTAAACGTCAAATTTTTGACCACATTACAACCCATGAAATCATTAAAGTAACCTGGGATACAATTGAAATGAACACTAACAAACCCAAATGGCATTACAAAAAAACTAATAAATAGGTTTGCGAGTGAGCAAAAAGTCCTTTAGGATGTGATAATGAGGTAGGTATAAAAAGGCCATATTTTCCATCTCCTCCATTCCTCAAGAGATCTCTGTAATACCTCATCTTCGGTTTCACCCCTAAGTCGTAGTTGACCAATAATACGAACTAATGCCATAAATTCTTCTACGTATCGGTGTATAGTGTTATATCGACAAATCAACTTGACTTGATCACGGTTATAAGGGTTGCCGGTTTCAGAACAAAAGTTTTCATGGATTGTTTGCCAATAACTCAGACTCGTTATACCACTTTACCTTCGTTCTTCTCCTCTTTTTGGAAAACATAATACATAGTTGCGGCAAATATATAAATCTTCATCCAAAGAAAAATATGGATTTTTAATCCCAGGTTGACCCATATTCCACTATGTTAGAACTAGTTTTGTTGGAGATGATTGTTGTAAAATAAAGGTTTAAGTTTTTTAAAAAATGGATGGGTTGGATATGTACTCAACTATTTCACTTATAAACCTGAAGTGTAACGGCTCTATTTCGAAAAATGGGTCGTACAAGGTTTCAACGGCTCTATTTGCAAACCCAAAAAAACTTCAAAAACGACCCAAAACTTTCCTCAAATGGATTTTACGGTTGGGTCTTGACTCAAAACCCAACCGTAATATCCTTGGGAATTGATGAGTTCAGGTCATACATTTACGGTAGGGTTTTGACTGAAAACCGAACCATAAACCATCATTTGTAGCTTTGAGTTTTAAGGTTAAATTTGGGTTTCAAAATAAAAAATTTGAACTTATTCAATCATTTTAACTAGATAGAAGGTAAATTGGGTCATTCAAACAAAGAAAAAACGAAAAACACACAAAGTAGAGAATCAAATTTTAAGTTATCCGGTAGAATTTACTGTTGGGTTTTGACTGAAAACCCAACCGTAAAATTAATGTTTTAAAATGTGAAAGTGTTACGGTTGGGTTTCACTGAAAACCCAACCGTAAAACTGTCACATTTTCAGGCAACTTTTTTACGGTTGGGTATTCAGACAAAAACCAACCGTAAACCTTCAACATTCTTCATTTTGTCATGTATTTACGGTTGGGTTTTGGTCGAAAACCCAACCGTAAACCATACTTTGTAGCTTTGAGTTTTAAGGTCAAATTTGGGTTTCAAAATCAAAAATTTGAATTTATTCAATCATTTTAACTAGATTGAAGGTAAATTGGGTCATTCAAACAAAGAAAAAACGAAAAACACACAAATTAGAGAATCCAATTTTAAGCTATCCAGTAGAATTTACGGTTGAGTTTTGGCTTAAAACCCAACCGTAAACCTTAAACATTTTTCATTTTTCCAGTTTTACGGTTGTGTTTTACCTGGAAACCCAACCGTAACACTAATTTTTCAGGGTATTTTTACCTGTTTTTCCCATTGTATGGTTTCCAACTTCAAATAACTGGAAAATAAATTTGAAGTTTAATTTTTATTATTCGAACTTCAAATAAATTATTTTTACGGGCAAGTTAAATTCAAACTTCAAATCCAACCTCACATTAAAGGTACAAGTAATTCACCCACACAAAAAAAACCATAGATATAGAGTTAGGGAGAAGGAGGAGGGGTAGGTCGATGACTTTGACGAGCTCTTTTTTTGCTCATAACATTACGATGAGCTGCACCGCCACGAGTACGAGCTCCATCACGACCGCCTCGAGTATCAACACCACGTTGCGCGTCATGTGTCTCTTCATCTGATGCTTGCGGCTCTCTTCTAGTAGTACTCGTATTTGTAGTCGCGCCTCTTGTAGCGGGTTTACTCCTCTTTAAAGTCCGCTGCACATCCTCAACTTCATGATGTAGCTCCCTAATCAAAGCTTGGAGTTGGTCAGGCGTCCTCCCATCAATTGTGCTTAGGCATGGATTAATAGAGTCCGCCAATGCAACGACTTTCTTTTTCTATTCACATATGAAAATAAAAGTAGGATGAATGTTTAGTAATAAATCTTAAAAACATTAATAACAAAAATAATGTACGTACCAAATTGAAATATGCCTTCTTCTAGAAACCATCTTCTGTGTTGTTTGCCATAGTCTCAGGATCATTGTTGATGATAGTTGGATGACCAAAATGGCGATACCAATTCAAGTAATCTTCTGCAGCCTCTTTTGTGCCTGGAGATGGAGTTAACTCTATTCTTTCGACTTGGTATTTCGGATCATTGCGGTTATTCCAAACCGCGACCGAAGGCGTTGGGTCGTAGTTTAGCACGATGTTTGGGCCTTCGATCATCGACTCATTCACACACAATTTAAACATTTCGCGTGTCACCGTTGTTTGGACGTATCCATATTGCCGGAGATTTCGGCGGGGGTTGGACATCACGTACCCAAACGGATGTACAAAGGGCCGTTGTATCCTGCCACGTCCGATAATACACGTAAATCCTCAACATGTCCATAACCTCAATGCTAATCTTCACATAAGGATCGAAAATAACATCTTCAACCGTGAAAGCATCAATTTCAGTTCTCATCTTTGCTATGAGCACTTCTTTATATTTTGCCTAGGTACCGCTAAAGACGAATTTCTTTCCCGTAGGTCCAGTACAATCCGCTCGTTTGAGGAGCCAGTTTGAGAAAGTGATAATATACCCATGCCTATGAAGATAATAAATATTAAAATAAGAAAATGAGAAAAAAATAAATTAAAGTTAAACATTGAAATTCAAACAAGAAATTACCTGAAGCATACCGGTATTACCGGAAATCTCAGTTCCCCTAACCCTCGAAGCTTTTCGAAGGTTAGCAAGTAGGTAATCCAGGGTGGCAGTTCCCCACGAGTACTGATGCGTCATCCCGAGATCACCCTGAAACCATTGTAGATAGTGAACGTTGACCCTGTTTCCCGAGTTTTCAGCAAAGAAGATGGCGCCGAGCATATATAGCAGATAAGCTATGGCTGTTCGAATAGCTCTGGTGTCATCTATGACGACCCCAGCCATTTCCAACTTTGCGGTCCCTCCAAACTTCTCCCTTAGTAAATGCAGCAAAATTTTCTTGCTCATAGCTTGACCTTTCTTCATTGGCATCCCCGGTTTATCTCCACTGACCAAATTAAACTCAGATTCGGCTTCGGTCTTCTCCCATCCAAGTGTATCTTTCACAAGTGCATAAACATCACTCCATGACATGTTGATGTCAAAACCCTCAAACACTGTTTTACCATCCACCTCCAGGCCAAGAATTGATTGGACATCATCCGACGTTATAGTCATCTCGCCCAATGGGAGATGAAACGTATCGGTTTCAGGCCAATAACGTTCCCTGAATGTTGCGCAGACGACACTGTCATACACCCACATCGAATTGGTAATTCCGGGAGCTAACCCGGTACCATTTACGAGAATTTGTACGGCCGTACATTCATCAATTAAGGGCCAATGTTGAGCCCTTTGACGAACCAATTTCTTGATCGCCTGTGTATGATCCTAAAAAGAATAAAAATAAATTTTTTTTACTTACAAAAGTTAACAAACAAAAATTTATTATTATAAGAGAAGTGATTAGAATAATACCTTGGTCGCAGCAACTTTGGCAGCCCATGAATGGGGATAACCAAATAAATTGCAGATTTTTCTGGGGCCTCACCCCATAGTCCTTCATTCCTCCTCTTAGGCCACAGTTGAGGTTCGTCATTTTCTTTGCGAATTTCTTTGGCAACCCTTTTCTTTGACTTTTCTTTTGGAATTTCTTTACCTTTGCCTTGAGGGACATGTTGTTCTCTGTCCCGCTCTTCTTCCTTGTGTTGTTTCTCTTGTGGTGGTTCTCTAATCACAAGAGAACCTCTAGGTGTTGGTAGATCACCCAAGCCTTGGAACACATTATATTCCTCTTGTGCAATTTGAGGAACACTACCAGCACCTACCTTAAATGATGGATTATGGGTCTTACTCACGCCTCTCTTCTGAACCCCTAAAGGCTTTCCGTGGCGAGGGGTTGGAGTGTGAGAAATTGGTGTTAAATTGTTACCCCTCTTATTCTTCCTACAACACACAAGCAATACAAGTTAGATAATTTCCAAGCAATTCAACTTCAACTAAAAAAAATTGACTACACATGATTATTTACGGTTGGGTTTTTCTCAAAAGCCAACCGTAATTCTTAGTAGAAAATTTTGTCCCATATTTTACGGTTAGGTTTTAACACAAACCCAACCGTAACTCACATGTAGCCTGATGTGCACGTCATTTTTACGATTGGGTTTTTCTTAAAACCCAACCGTAATACCCTAACAAAAATTTTATGTGCGCTATTATTACGGTTGGGTTTTTCTCAAAAGCCAACTGTAATTCTTAGTAGAAAATTTTGTCCCATATTTTACGGTTAGGTTTTAACACAAACCCAACCGTAAATCACATGTAGCCTGATGTGCACATCATTTTTACGGTTGGGTTTTTTCTTAAAACCCAACCGTAATACCCTAACAAAAAATTTAGTGTGTTATTGTTACGGTTGGGTTTTTCTCAAAAGACAACCGTAAATTTTTAGTACACAAATTTTTCCATATGTACGGTTAGGTTTTAACAAAAACCCAACCGTAATTCACATGTAGCCTGATGTGCACATTATTTTTACGGTTGGGTTTTTCTTAAAACTCAACCGTAATACTCTAACCAAATTTTTATTGACGCTATTGTTACGGTTGGGTTTTTCTCAAAACCCAACCGTAAATTATTTTTAAAAAATGACGCAAATTGTTTACGGTTGGGTTTCTCTTTTGAAACCCAACCGTAATATCCTGAACTATTCATCTTCTTCCTTTTGATTTACGATTGGGTATTGAAAATAACCCAACCGTAATACTCAAGAACATGATATATTACGGTTGGGTTTTCACACGGACCCAACCGTAATATCAACTGTGTCCAACATTTTTAAACCAAAAACACAATCAAACATGCGAATCAATCAATTACAAGTTCTAAGAATACATGGGTTTCTTTAATACCTTAGATACACCATTGTTGGACTTTTCGGTGATTGATTTTGCTTTTCACTATCGATTTCTTCTTGAATCTCTTGATTAGGTTGAAAGGAGCAGGGTTGATTTCCATCACTACTACCTTTAACGCCTTTAGTATGCTTCTTCATCTCGAATTGTTGAGTTTAATCGACGATGAATTTTGCGAATCGGCGATGAATTGCGATGGATTACGGTTGGGGTTTTCTTTGGTTTAGTTTTTAAAAGTTATGAATAATGTTAAAAGTGTTTAAGTTTTAATTGGTATAAGGGTAAAATGGACATTTAACTTTACCCCCTAGGACATCCCTTATCGTAAAATTGGGTCACCTCGCCTCAACTGGAAGCCCCTCTATTGAAGTTGGAGCCTCTATATCAGGCTGCTGAATTATTGGTGGAGCACATTGTATTGAAATGAATCGTAAGTTTTTTTCTCAACATTTATGAAATCGAATGCAAAACAATAGATACAAAAAGAAATTAATAAATTGATGGTGAATTAAGAATGAAAAAGAAATTTCCGTTGATCCCAGGATCAACAAATATCACCATCCAGTGTACCAAGTATGGCATCTGTATGCTCCTGTACAACCTTCCACGCCCCAGTCACGTGTCGTTCCTCTGTCAGTGTTGCCCCGACAGCAAACCGAATCATGTACACCCCTCCAACGACGGCATGAGTCATGTATATCTTGCCGGATGCATTAACTGATTCAAGCAATTTCGCGTTGATCTCAGTTGTTTGAGCTTCAATGTAATCATTATCGACTATCTTTTGCTTGAAAATCGCAGTTGGTTTAAGGCGAAAGCAAACCATGGCAAATGTTCTAGGAACCACAATCTCAAACCTGTTATCCATTCCTATGAGCCCTTGAAAATGCTTAGCCATTTTAACATGACTCCTAAGGAAGGTTCGTAAGTTCGCAACTCCGTAGCTGCGAAGTACTAACCAGAGTTTCATGGACCGGAATCTTCTGCTGAGTGCTATTTGCCAATCTTTGTAATCAATAACTTGTTTTGAATCGGTTGCTTTGTTCTTCAAGTATTCTGGACTAGTTGATAATGCCTTAACCAGGGAACTGGAGTCTTTCACCCATAAACAACAACAATCCAAGGTAGTAAAGAACCACTTATGTGCATTCAGACTAAATGAGTCTGCTTCTTCCACACCATCGATGAAGTGCCTGAACTCTGGACAGATACAAGCACTTCCAGCATATGCCGCATCTATGTGAACCCAAATACCATACATTTTTGCTACCTCGCAAAGTGGGCTTATAGGATCTACGGCTGTTGAAGAAGTGGTTCCGACGGTAGCACAGAGAAACAATGGAACTAACCCGGATTCGATATCTGCAAGAATTGTCGCTTGAAGTGAATTTGGAGAGAGACCGAAGTTTGTAGCCTTGGACGTTGTGATAGCGCGGAAGTTATTCGGATTAATCCCAGCAATTTGAGCAGCTTTTTGTAGTGCACAATGGGTTTGATCAGAAGCATAAACAACCAACTTGTTAATATTTTCTCTACCAATTTTGTTCAACATTTTATCTCTTGCTGCAGTTAGAGTACATAAAATGGCTTCACAAGTAGTCCCTTGCAAAACTCCTCCTCCTCCTGAACTTCCATCTGATGAGAAGAGAAATGATTTGGGAAGTGTAAGCATCTGGCCGAGCCAATTCATAACAATACTCTCCAACTCAGTTGCAGCTGGAGATGACATCCAATTGAAGCCGACGACATTAAATCCGGTACTTAGCATTTCCCCTAGGAAACCAGCAATAGAACCACTTGAAGGAAAGTAAGCAAAGTAATTTGGACTTTGCCAGTGAGTTAGGCCAGGGATAATATCAATTGTGACATCTTCAAGAATGGTTTCAATGGATTCCGAATTGTATGGAGCAGATTCGGGTAGTCGTTTCTTCAAATAACCAGGTTCGACTTGGCTTCTAACCGGATATTTTTCAACATTTTGGTAGTAATCAGCAAGGAAATCAATAATCATATGACCTTGCCTTCTGAATTCATCTGGGTCAAGTGGATTCTGCGAACACAGTGACATGCTCTCAAGATTATTAGTTGGAAGACTTCCCATTGTTACAAGTTTTGCTGATTTTACTAGTGAGTGAGATAGAGAGAATTGGTATTGAGTTTGATGAAGAAGAACCAAAGGAATGAAATGCTTATATAGAGAGAATGAAGCACATGGAAAAACCTTAAGACGCGTTCAAGGTGGCTTCAAGGTAATTGAGATTAGTCCTGAATCCTGAAAATAAATAAATAAAATGGGAGTTGGTCAAAAAGGGGTTGCATTTGGTGTTTCTTTGATATGAAGACTGAAGTGGAAGTTCACCTAATCAACACTTTTCAGATGACCCATTCCATAGTGCTGCTGCACTAAGAAATACACATTGAGACAGGAAAGTGGGTACACATTGCCATTTTTAATGATAGGACTCTGCTGTGTTGCAATTTGGCACATGGGGGAATTCATAATTTTAAATAATGTCTTAAAAAGTTAGTAATTCGGCGAAAACAGTGAAAGCATCTCTCATTTTTTAGCAAAATGTAAAAACCATGACCTCTCCAGCAAACTAAACACATTGCGTAAGTACACTTCCATGTAGTATCTGCGGCTCGGCCGAAAAGGCTTGACAGGACCTCCCAATCCTCTCCTTCTGTATGCACCACTATGTTGCTATTGATTTGCCCAAATCTCTTTGATACAAACGACTGCCATTAGTTCTGCAAAAAAATACCAAAATGCCAAACAAGAGCAACAGCATCCAACTACCACAAAACACTTATCTCTCTTTTCTGGCTCCCCACTCGAGCAACTGTGAAAAATTCTTGAAACAATAATGCATATGTTCATCACCCACGCAAATCTCAAGCTATGTTACTACTCATATGCTCCAAACCAACACCAAGATAAATTATGGATGAGAGACCCAATTCATCATAACCATGACAGAATCAAAATAACGTCTTTATCCTCGTCTTCTAACACAGAAAATGAGAAATCTT
The DNA here is from genome assembly GCA_023531435.1 of Papaver californicum. Classification (NCBI taxonomy): domain Eukaryota; kingdom Viridiplantae; phylum Streptophyta; class Magnoliopsida; order Ranunculales; family Papaveraceae; genus Papaver; species Papaver californicum. The sequence goes on from JAJJMC010023637.1 coordinate 843,811, forward strand.
CGCCGTCGTCGTCATCATCATCTTCTGCAGGAAGAATCAAACTATTGTTCTTACTAAAGAAGGGAGAATGAAACTCAATGTTACACCGGACCGAGAATTTTATCCGTACCCACGTTTTGTAACACATGTTGACAATGGATTCATAACAACACTGACTGATTTACACATCTTTTACACATGGGCATTTATTTTTACACATCTAACAGTGTCACACAAACTGCAATCACCACAGACCGTATATGGTACGGGTTGCAGCGGATACTGATACGGGTGTACAATAATTGGAAGCTAACTTATCAAATTTGTTTGTTTCATACATCTTTTTCGTTAGGCGCCACCGCCAATTTAGGCGATGTACGTATCCATGCAGCATGAGGAATGGCCGAAGAGTTTTTGTCCTGACAAGAATTATCAGTTTAATAAACTCACAAGTATTTATTTAATTTACCCTCTCCCATAACCTAATCTTCACCCTAGATTTGATCGGATCTACCGAGTAGATTTGGTAATGTTAGTTATTAATTTATGTAATAATTATACTTATCTAAAATAAATCATAATTTTTATTAAGGTGATTATTAGGGTTTGTAAATGATTTTTATTGTATCTTCAATTGATTTCATCTATAATGGTTTATATATCTAATAACATGTTTCTTATAATAGTAATTACGTTTTCTTTGAATACTACGTTCATCACAGATATATCATCGATGATGATTTATTGGAAGTGTTTGTGGTTTTATAATTCTTTAAAGATCGATGGCTACAAAAAACATGATAGCGATGAACCGGACAGATTACTCCCCTTTGGGAAATTTTATTCTTAAGATAAACTCCAATAACAAAATATTATTTCACATGTCATTTTTCAAATATCAGTTTTTGAAACATGATATATTAATTTCTCATTGTTCTTATCTCTGATATATTTGGAACGAGGTAGGTTTTGGGTCTACTAGAAAATCATATATCATGAGGCATACATTTTGGACCAGCTCATACTTCTACTTCCTATAAGCTATAATTTTATAAACTTCTTTTGATACAATCATACTCTTCTGCTTTCTTGGGTGGCTTGTTTAAGCGTATTTCCAAAGTAAACTTAACCGATAGAGACAAATCTTAAGCTTTAGTAATAAAGATCATCTAGTAGCAGTCTTTGGTGCCTTGCTTAAGTGTAGTAGTTCTTTCTCTCCCTTTGGATGTTTGCGTTAACCTTATTTGTTGAAAGAAATCGATGAGGTAGGAAAAGAAATCTTACTAAAAAAAGGTTACAAGTTACATACTCCCTTTGTTCCATTTTAGATGAGGGTTTATGAATTTTATCTAGTTTCATAATACTTGAGGGTTTTCATATTTTTCCCTAAAATTTATGACAACACCCTTATATTTTTTCTTGGAACTCTAAGTTTTATTTTAAATGTTGAATAGAAATTAATGTTAGAAGATTTCATCTAGGGTGTAGATAAAAAAAATATATACATCTTTCTATAATTTAAACTGGCTGATACCTTTTCCATAGTGGTAGAGTTAGGGCAACGGTATAAATTTTAGATAAAGAAAGTCATGGATCAAATTTTGATGCAACAATAACAAACTTCCAGTCAAAATATATTAAGACGAGAGGTGGATTTTATATGACAAAACACAATTTGGGTAATAATGTAATCACGTGGTTTTTTTTAACCAACGAGATAGATTTTAATTTTTTAAGTAACATAGGGTCTCACGGAATACATATTTTGAGTCCATAGTAAATTAATGGTCCCAACGACAATTTTAAATCACAAGTCTATTTAAGGGTTACTAAGTAATTTGTGTCTAGAGACAACTTTTGAGTACATGGCAGATTCTCCATCCGTGATGAATTTTCAGCATGGATAAATTATGGGTTACTCGTAACATTTCAAGCCACATAACAATACAGTGGCTTATTCGATCTTTGAGATTTACTAAGGGCGCCTATTTAGCTGCAAAAGTGGTTTTTGGCGAGGAAATGAATAGATTCAAGATATGTGATAGTTAGCAAGTATGACAATTTTTTTAAATCCTTACATTAATATATATTATCCATCGGTTCAGGTGTGAGTTTCATTGAAAAAATTCGAACTATAGCTCTATTGCTCAATGGAAAGAGGCTCATAACCCGTATCCCTCTTTTTCTTCTTGTTTTTCTTCTAAAATCGATTTAATATTTTGTTATTCAATAATCGTATAATATTAATAAGTAAAAAAAATACCAATAAGATAACAAAGATAAAAGAAATCTTTAATGCATGTACTTACAATGTTGGAATATGCATCACCGTGTATGATATTTTATTTTGGTTTTAAGAAAAAACTTTCCATCATTATAAGATGTGATAAAATATAACACAAACAATACAAAAAATGTGCTCTTTCAAAAGAAAGAAAAAAAAAGGAAGGTGATATACATATGTTACATATAATATTTACTAATAAATATTTAATTAATATATTTAATAATATATTTAATAATATATTTAATAATTTTACCAAGTTTTTTTTTTCATTTAATTTTCCCTTTTTTGTTTTTAAGTTGTTTATTAAAACACTATGTTACTCAATTCGTTATTAGTATAATATTATACCAAAAAAAAAAAAAGACAAGATAAATAGGAGCTTAATACTCTTATATAATTAGAATATGCACATTGGTGTATGAGATTCCATTTTGTGTGTAAATCGAAAAAAACTTTATAAGATGAAGAAACAAAGATATCTAAATAAATATGAACAAGAATAACCACACATTACTACCGATTACAACGTAGTCCCCAATTATTATTTTTTTCAAACATTATAGTCGGTAGATAGTGTTAGAACTTATCTTCCTATTAAGTCAAGTATTTGTTCCTTTACTTCTTCTAATCCTCTAATATAATAGGTAGATACAAAATTAAATTATTTACCGATTAAAACTACATTTTCGGCAGAAAAGAAAATACTAGACATAATCGGTAGATAAGTATCAATTATATCTACTGATTATAATCGATACTCTTGAGGAATCAAGAACACGATCATAATCAATAGATAAATACCATTGGAAACTAGCAATTATGCTGCTTAACCGAAAACTCTAGAAATTATTTTGACGAATTCATTCAATCAAGCAAAGGAAACCCAAAAAATGGCAAAAATTTATCTTATTAGCGAAATTTGATATTAGTAGAGAGTCTGATTGTCAGATTCAGTGGTCGAACTACATCACGAGCATCATTATCTTCATGTTCTACGGGTTCTTCATCATCTTCATTAACAATCTCTTTTTGTTTTGATTTCTCCCCAAAATTTGGTAACTACTAATATCATATTCACCGCTTGTTTGTTTCATTAGAGATATCTTAGTATATAAGAGTCGACAATGATTTGGTTCGGCGATTAATAACAAGACGATTTATTGGTTATGAAAATTTAACAAGGAGAATTTTTTTTCTCAAATTTTTTTGAAGATTAATTATCTTTCAACTTTCTGTTATCTTTTGAATAAAGTTGAATTCACTTTCAGTACCTTGTTGCAGTACAACTTCTTATTGTGTCTTTTATTTTAGCCCCAGCAAGAAGAGGAATAGGTAGAAAAAGGAAAAATTCAAAGAGATTAAATTAGGTTTAAGTTTAGTAAAATGGTATATAGGATATTTACTCACTACTAAGACATACCATAGCCACCTTTATTATATGGATATAAATAGGTTGTCTCAAATAAGTTTTCATCAGCCCTCAAATTGAGAAGGTTAATAAATTAAAATAAGAAAATTATGACTTTGTGAGTTATAAAACATGGGCTAATAAAGACATGGGGAATAAACAAGAGAAGTCAACAAAAAAACAAATATTTGTCATGCCTTAATCACCCTGGCTTAATTGGGAGATACTAGTAGGGCTGCACATACCCGACCCGTACCTGCCACCTGACCCGTACCTGACCCGTCGAGAAACGGGTCGGTGCGGGTGACAATTTCCTTTATCCGCCTTTTTGCGGGTCGGGTGTGGGTGACACCTTCTCTCACCCGACCCACCCGCCCAACCCGCCAGAAAATCCCTTATTGCTAGCCCTTGGATTAGATAGTGTTGTTTCATCTTGGCTGAAAGAAAGTCTCTTCTGTTAGGTCTTCTCCCGTTCTGTTTTGTTACTTCTATACTTCTGTGTGTCTCTGACTCTCTGCTGGTTTCTCTCTCGAGTCTCGACCTTCAGTACCTAAGCGGAGCCTCTCTTCTCTTCTGTCATTCGACTATCAAGATTCAAGAAGTAAAACCCTTCAACATTTCTAGCCTATTAGGAAGGTAAACCACTAAGCCCTTAATTTTTGAACATAAATTCTTCTGCCGTGTTGAATTTGCTATGTATTCTTCCGTGTTTTTATTTTCGTTAACTGCTCATAACAGTTGGAGTTTAGTGGGTTTAGTGGGGTTTTGATCAATTTGGGGTTTAGTGTGCTTATTTTCGTTATTTTCATACACCAATTGACAAAGATTCTTCTAGCCTTGGAGTCGAGGAGGAGGAGGTTAATGTTCTTGAGTCGGGTATAATTTGTACTTCATGGTTCTTAACTTCTTATACTATTATTACTATTGGTATTTTTAATTTCTTTCATTCTAATTGTTCACTTCTTTTGTTGCAGAGATATTTGGTAACCTTGTTGCTTCTTCTATCATCATAGATGATGATTGATTCCTATTCGGTGACCTGGATGGCGCTGCTACTAAGATGACCTTGTTGCTAGTTGAGAAATGTCGTAGAATTGCAGTTCCTGAACTTAAATGATTTCGATTTTGGTTGCAATATAAGAATATTATAACTTTAATTTTATTGTATAATTTTGAATGTTGGGACTTAGATTTTAAGATGATCGAATGTTGGTTAAAATGGTTTATCAGGTGGCGCGCGTGAGGATCAAAAAAACAGCCAAGTCATGGGAATTGAATGCACCCGACCCAACCCGACCTGTCCTACGACGGGTTGGGTGCGGGTGAATACTTCAATCACCCGCTAACTGGCGGGTCGGTTGTGGGTGGGGCCAAACTCGACCCACCCGACCCGATGTGCAGCCCTAGATACTAGTATTAATAGGGGGTTATGATTTTGATTTCCATCCATGGAAGGTGGATAAAAGGTGTCTAAATACAGTAAAAAGACTAGATTACACTAATCCCTAGGATCATACACGTGTCATCCTATTTATTTATTTTTTTTTTTTAACTTTATTTTTAATAAATTTTCTTACTTTTTTAAAAATTAGTTTTATTTTATTAAATTTATAGTTTTTTTTTATATTTATTTTTTAATAATTTTTATAACATTTATTTTTGATAGTTTTGAAAGGAATCGTCCTGATTATGATTTATCGACCATGACGATTCCTTTAAATTTTGAATAAAATTAAAGAACAATGGAGTCGTCATGGCCTTAAATTTTAACCATGACAACTCTTGGCAACAAATTGAAAAAAAAATAGAGTCGTCATATTCTAAAATATATAGTACAAGAGTCGTCATATTCTAAAGTATCAAGCATGACGACTCTAAAATTTAACCCGACAACTTTCTTTTTAAACATGACGATTCTTGTCTAAATTGGGATAGAATGAATGTTGACCCTCTAGAGTCATCATACTACAATTAAGAGTCGTCATGATTTATGGTTTGTAATATAAAAAGTATTATTTAAGACCATAACGATTCTTGGTCAAGAGTCGTCATGGTTTAAATTTAAGAACACGACGACTCTTTTTATTTACTTAAAATTTAAAGGAGTCGTCACGGTCGATAAATCACGACCACGACTCCTTCTAAAGATCATGACGACTCTTTTTAACTATGACCACCCTTTTAAATTTAAAACTGAAATTGACCATGAAAGTTGTCATGCTTTAAATTTATATACCATGACGTCTTAAAAGAGTCTTCATAGTACAAATTTTATAAACCATGACAACTTTTTATGAAAATATTTAATATTATTGACTTACTGAAAAGTTGTCATGGTCGCAATTCAGTACATTAACGACTTTTCATGTAAATCTAGAAACTTTTTTCTTAAATAATAATAATAAAAAAAAGCAGATAATTAAATAAGATTTAGCATATAATCAAATAAAAGTAGTTTAACCATTAATAAAAATATGTAGATAAAGGGTTTTGAAAAAAATTCTTAAAAATAACCTTATTTTGTCTTATTTGGTAGTCCATTATTAATCCTAGCATCCCAAATTAAGCCAGGTCACCCATTCTCACTGGGTTATTTTTTTGCAGCTTACAGTCAGTTGTTATCTTTGTTGGTGCCTAGCCATTTTCAGGTTCCCATTATAAACCAGAACGAATCACTATAAATGTCAGACACGGAATTTAACTTAGTGGAAATTGAATATATACCCTCCATTTTGGTAGGCTTCACAAATACCTTTATCCATCAATAAATATATCCCCACCTTCTAGAAACTTATTTCGATTTTAATTAATACCATTTTTACCCTCCTATATATCCTATGAAATCTAAAAAAAGCATGTTACTAATGGAAATAAAATAGAAAATAGAAAATAGAGAGAGAAACTGATCGAGAGTGTGAGAGAGAAGATTCATTAGGCGAGAAGAAATTCGTTCAATTTTGTATTCAATTTTGATGCAGATAGTGATTTCATAGCATTTTCCTATTGTTTGTTTCATCTTCTTCTATCTCCTCTGTTTTCAGTCTGAATTTTATAATCAAAATCAGATTCAGGAAGTTTCAATTTGTCCATATCTGATTGGCTTGTTAAGTTTAGTTCCTGATTGAAGCTTCGTATATATATATATATATATATATATTTACGGTTTGCATGTTCGATTTATAGAGATTTATATTCAGTCTGTTTCATTTGGTTTTTTGTTTATCAATTTTGTTGCACAGATCGTGATTTTTGTGGAAATTGTAACTTTGTGTTGATTCTACTAGATTTGTTGGTTCATTTGACCTCGAGGTCATGATTTATCTCTTAAACAGGTACTTTTGAGTTTCGTTTTATTTTTTGATTTGATTTTTTTTAGATTTTTGTTTCTCTGGATATGTCAGGTCATGAATCAAACTTATGTTACTAATGTTTTTGATTTACATTATATTATGTAATTTAGTTTACTTTTTAGTGTTACGAAATCATTTTTTACATGAGTTATGTTATTTTTGATGAATATAGACATATGTGGGAGAATACAGTGTTGGATGAATCAGTTTTTACATGAATTATATTGTTTTTCATGAATGTATACATCTGTGTAGAATACAAAGTGTTGATTTTGCAGTAATTATTGTTTTTCATATTCTACCATGATTATATCTCTCACGAGGGGGCGCAGCCCCCGAGTGAAGTGCGTCACTAGTGAATTTGTTTCTTAGGTTAGTTTACTTGTGTTTATTTATTTTTTTGTAGGTTTTTGTTGTAGTGAATTTGTGCTTTGATGGAGACAATTATCTTGGAAAAACATGTTTATAAATTCTAGTGAAATCAACTTTGGTTGTTGACACCATAATCTGAACCAACTTGTTCCTGGATTCCATTTTTTATGGTGTCAACTTTTGTTGTTGAAACTACAATATGAACCAACATCTTCCTGGATTCATTTTTTATGGTGTCAGCTTTGGTTGTTGACACCATAATATGAACTAAGTTGTTCCTGGATTCCATCTTATGGTGTCAACTTTGGTTGTTGACACCTTAATATGTAGCTAACTTGTTTCTGGATTCCATTTTATGGTGTTAACTTATGTTTTTTTTTGTGAGTTTTAGTCTTTTATGTTTGTTTCAGGCCAAACATGGTTGTTGTAGAGTTTTTATTTTGCAATCTAAGTGTATCCCATCCTCTTTTGGCATCAACCACAGTCAGCGAGATGATAGGTCTCGTGAAACATAGTTGGCCTTATCTTCCTGAAGAGCTAATATAGTTTTGTTATAGTGTGGAAGAAGCGTCCAATATCATTCATTCAGATTTGGATTTGAGATTTTTAATTCACTATTTCATCACTAATCAGATTGATGTGTTGAAGTTTACCATTTAGATGATTATTAGTGTTGAAGTTTCATCTGGTGCATCTTCTTCATCATCATCAAGTTGCATTTCAAACGATGATGAAGTTTGTATAGAGGATGTTACCGACGATTCATCTTTGATTGAAAAGGTACCAAAAAAGGTAAATGTGTGGGCTGATATCCTAAGTGGTGTAGGGAAGGTGTTCGAAAAAGGTGTTGATCAAGCTCGTGATGCTGTTATGAAGTACTCAATTCAAAGTGGTGACAAATTTGATATTGTTAAGAGTGAAAAAAGACGATACACCGTGCAGTGCAAGTTCAAGAAATTACGTAGTTGTCCATGGAGGTTTCATGCGTCTCTCGTTTCCAAAACCAATGATGTTTTTGAATGCAAGAGATATATCCCACATCATTCATGTGACTTATCTTGTTCAGATCCATCCAAGGTTAGAATGAGGAAGTCCTTTTTGAAGAATATTCTAATAGATGATCTAAGATCATCAATAAAGAAAACGATTGTTGCTAATGTCAAATATTTTCTCCATAGAGAATATAGATTTGAGCTTACATATAGTCGGGCTTACCATGGTTTACAATTCAGCAAAAAATATCTTTGGAGCGATGACGTCAAGTCATATTCATAATTTGTTTGGTATTCTGATGTCGCTAGACATTACAATTCTGGAAACGTCGTCAAGTTTGAGTATGATAGTGGAACACGGAAGTTCCAAAGTTTTTTGTTGCTTTTGAAGCTTCCATCACTGGTTTTATTACTTATTTTCGTACTATGCTAATTATCGTTGCTGTATTTTTCACTAGAAAGTTCAAGGGGGAGGGTTTTTATGGTTGCTTGCGAAAAAACTGGTAACCAAGGTATGAAATTTTATTCTTTTACTCTTTAATCGTATACATTTATAAAATTTTCCTCTTTTCTAAAATGGTAACCAGTACATGAATATTTTATTCAGCAAAACTAGTCAAAGTACTGGGATTCATGTGTTTTAGTATGCTTTGTACTGTATTCTAGTTTTTAGAACAAACTTATTCTAGGATTTTATTTTTTATGCTGTCAAATTTGGTTGTTGACACCATATTATGTAGCTAACTTGTTCCCTAGTTCAGGGTTCAAGGGTTCAGGGTTATAGGGTTTAGGGTTTCAGGGTACAGGGATCACAGGGTCCATGGTTTGAGGTTTCAGGGTTTACCCTGAACCCTGTTCCCAAGGTTGTTGACACCAGTTATTTCATTTTTTATGCTGCCAAATTTGGTTGTTGACACCATATATATAGATAATTTGTTCAATGTCTTTTGTTGTTGACACCATAATATGTACCTAACTTGTTTATCACTTATTTTTTAAAATTTTGGTTTTTGGTTTTTTGTAGAGATCTATCCATTTGCATTTGGATTTGTTCCTTGTGAAAATGGTGAGAGTTGGTGTTGGTTCTTAAGTAATTTGAAGGAAATTGTCCGTGAAGATCGTGAATTGGCCATCATATCAGATCGCGGAACCAATCTTTTGAAGCATGTACCTGAGATCTTCCCAAATGCTTCGCATTTGTAATGCTTTTACCATATAAAAGGAAATATTCCTGTTCCAAAGGGCAAGAGTAGATAAACTACTGTCAATTTATTCCAAGAGTGCTACAATGCACTAACAAATGAGAAATTTCTTATTGTTGCGATGAGTATGAGCAATCTGAATTTGAATACAATTATTGATTGGATGGTAAAGATTCCGTTGAAGAATTGGGATGCTCATACATTTCCAGGAAAAGAGTATGGGGAGAACACCTCAAATGTTGCCGAAAGCTTTAATAGTTGGATTATGAATGAGAAGCAGCTTCTAGCACTTGAGTTGGTCGATTTATTCGTACTAAGTTAATGGAGCAGAATTAAAAGAGGAAATTGGAGTCTAGTAAGTGGACTACAAGGTTCCACGGATGCAAGCTAGGTTGAAGAAGAGGATAAATGACTGTCGTGTCTACAATGTTCGATGATCTAGTGAGAAGGTTTTTTAGGTTATTTCTCCAACCGGAAAGCGGTGGACTTGGGTTTCTCAAACGTGCACTTGCAATTGGTGGAATAATCCTAGTTTTTCTTGCACGCATTCGATGAAAGCAATGTTGCAGATTGGAGAAGATGAACCATACAAGCACATCATCCATTATTATACTACTGAGTTCTTCAAAGGTTTGTATTCTCGACCCATCTATCTGATTCCGGATTATGAAAAACCTCCTGAAGCAACACAAGATGGGTATGTCTTGCCTCCCAATGGAGTCGAGCACAAGCAGGAAGATCGAATGCTAAAAGGTATAGGGGTGCTCGTGAGAAAGTTCGAAAGAAGACAAGATATTGTCAGTGTGACATGCTTTGCTATTACAACCGTGTAACCTGTCGGAGAGCTCCATTGGTTCCTCGTGCACCAACATTTCGTAGGCAGTGCAATTTCAGGATGTATAACTTTTTGAGGGGAATGTTGTTCTGAAGTTTCTGTTGATTATAATCTTTTGAACTTCTTTAAGACAATCTTGTGGTGTTTTCTTTTTTGAACTTGTGAACTTCTTTAAAACAATCTTGTTACCTTTTTTATGTCTTTTTGTTTGGATTTGTTATGATTTTAATAACATATATTTTAGTTTTGTTTTATGAATGTTTTTTTTTTGTTTTTTTGATAAATACTTGTCAGTTTCCAGGCTCCAGGCTTCAGGCTCCAGGCTTGTTTGTTGTTACATAAATAGACTACTTTTCTATTGTGTCAACTTTGGTTGTTGACATCAGGTTTTGGGATCAACTTCCGTTGTTGACACTATAATCTGGAATATGTGTTCCTGGATTCCAGGTTTTCAGTGTCAACTTCCGTTGTTCAAATTAGTTTTTGGGATCAACTTCCATTGTTGACACCATAATCTGGAATCTGTGTTCATGGATTCCAACTTTGTTGGATCAACTTCCAATTTTGACACGGCATATTGGTGCTAACAATGGTTGTTGACACTTCAAATTTTTTTTTTACAAGGATCCATATGTATTGTTAAGTCATCTTTATTTTATCTATTCACCTGCAATCTTATTTTTACTATAACAAACCAATAATTCATTCATTCATGATAAATAACAATAATAATTAAGTAATAATATGTCAATAACTCTAAAAGTAGTTTCAGACTTACATTAACATGTTTAATCCCACTATACTAAGATAAGATGTTTTTTCCAGACCTACATTAAAAATGTACCATGAATAGACCTACTGTTGATGGTGGATTTTTGACAAAGGAAAAAATTATAATATTGTTTTTTGCCTAGCTGCAGAAGCATGAAATAAATATACATAAATTCCTGACATAGCATTATAGTTATGAGTATTACTGTTATCTTACATTACGCGAGAGATTGAGAATGCATACTCATCTCATGACTAAAATTAGCTTTATAGCTCTTTTGCATATATATGCGCCATAGAAATTCCAGTGCTTTACCCATCTAAACCTTCGTTATTTCATGTATGCCTATGCAAATGTATTAATTAGGACACATTGATTATATAAAATTGCAAACATTTAGAATAGAGGCTATGTCATATCTGAATAAAAACGCTAATTAGATGCATACCATCCAAATTACAGAGTCGCATCAAACATAATCTCAAGTTGCAAACTTCCACAGCTGAATCTCTTGAAAATGTTTTGTATGCACTGCATAAAAGTTACATCAAATCTCATACAGTTGAGAAAACTATAAACATGCCATAAATATGGCCACAACATTAAGAAGTGTCAAAGCTAGTAGTGCATAAGCAATAACCATGGCACTAGCGAATACCAGTCTTGGCAAAGCCATAGCCACACTCCCAACACAAACAAGTAGCACACATATGTTCCAAAAGGCCATGAAAAGACAACAGGCTAATATGCCAAAATTTGCACTAGGAAAGAAATGGGCTAGCACCATCCCTAATTAGGACTTCCAGCAGCGCTAGCGTCCGTACTAGCACATGCTCTAACTAGTTAGCGCTGCCATGGCACAATGCTAGCGCAAACCTCCCTCCTTCTTACTTGCGTGTCTTCTCACCCTTAACGCCTATACCTGTGTTTATGCTTATGTTAGCACCAATCACCGCTCACTTGAGCCAAACTATTCACGTGTTTTGAGTTCATGACTCCACTAACTCTATGAGAAATAAAAACAATTACATGGGGGAATAAAACATGGGATTTTGGTCTATATGTTACAGCAATATGGACGTGGAAACACCCCATGATAAGGAAGTTACAAAGTAGTGGTAAGGCTGAAGCAGTTAATGGAGTAATGGAGTAATGGTTTCCCAAATATTCCAAGGCGGTTGAACCATTACCCCATGATTTCCCAGTTCTCCATCTCTTCACTACCTCCACTACTTTATAAGGAAACGTGTGTTCCCAAGCTATTATAAATAGGCTCTTTAGCCCATTCAGAGAAACAACAAGATTATAAATCTCTCAAGCTATGTTATTTTCCCAATAGTTCAACATCTCCTTGTGAACTATTATACTTTCTTTGCTTCTCTCCCCTAAAAATCAACCCATTTTTTCTCCTTGTGACCGAAACAGAACGGAACGGCTACTATCATGGTTTAGGCTTGCTCTGTACGATTTTGATTTCCGAATCTAAAGAAAGTACTTCTACAGTATATTGTTTTTCCTAGAACCAATTTTTAGGTATTAACACCTACATCTATTAATATGTTAAATACCACATACAAACCTACATTAGTCAAGGTTTTCAACTGAGTCTGGTAATTGAATTATCTTTTTAACCGAGTCAGTAAGTTTTTGGTCTTCTACAGAGTTGAAAACTTCTTGAACTTGTTGTTCTTGTTGGTTCTCTTCTAGCTTCCATGCACCTAGTTCTCCCAAGATTCTCTCTAACATCTTCACTCTCTTCTTTTGCATTTTCTCATGTATGTTGTGGATCTTGACTAGACTCTCGTAGTTCCCATACTTCACCAAGGTCTTCAAGTACAAGCACATGTGCATTGCACAATCAACCCCCTCTTGTTGTGGGATAACGTAGTTATCAAACCTTGATGATACTTCTTCACTTGTCTGAGGATCTTTGTCTCCCATTTCATAGAGCACTTCAGTAATTGGTTTTATCATGATAAGATACTGCATGTTATATCCTGAAATGTTTAAAGCAGAGTTGTACACTTGTTATTTTCCTCTTATCATCCCAAGTACCACCCAACTATATGGATTTCCTGCCCTATCAGCCAAGCACATTGGTATTAGGAGGAATTTCTCATCAACATTCACGATATCCACATTGTACTGCTCCCTTAACTTCTTTGCAAGCTCACATTTCTCTAATGTTCTTTCACTTACAGTGGCTATAACTCTTCTCAAGTATAACTGCATCATTTTTGTTATAGTTTTTAGCATCAATATTTTTAAATTTTTTTGTTTGTCATTATGATTCGTTAAAAACAAAAAGGTTTTTGTTACTTACATAATCATTTGTTGACAAAATCAAGTGCTTCTAGTATCTCTGTTCATTCGGGTTTTCCATCTTGGAGTGAGAATGGTGACGTAGTAACCAATAATCTCTTCATTAATATTTTTGTTATCCATTATACACTGGATATGCCTTCTGTTGATGCTCGTTTGAGTCAAACCATTGCATTAATAACAACTGTAAGTAGTTGTGCTGCATTTTCAAAAAAATAAAAAATCTTAAATGAAAAGTATTTTTCATGAACTAATCTAATTCAAAGATGAACTGCAACCCACATTACAATCTTTTTTTGTAGATTTTTATGGGATCAACTTTGATTATTGATACCAGTTTATGGTGTCAACTTCTATAGTTGATCCCATAATGTTGAGTCATTTTGTTTTTGGATTACAAATTTTGGTGTCAACTTCCATTGTTGATACCCGTTTTCAGAATTAAACTTTGTTTGTTGACGCTAAGAAATAAAGTTTATGTGATGTGAGTTACTTATAATTCTGTCGCATTCTCAAAGAATGGCCGAAGGAGTTTTTCTTTTTCCGCACTGAATGATTTCCATAGTTTCAGCTTTTCTAGTTCTGCTGGTGAGACGTCAATGTAGTATTTGAGATCAATTAAATGAACATCTTTCGTGTTTTCGTTCTTTCCTTCCCTTATTTTCCTTCTTTTTTATTTTTACCTTCAACTGTGTAGTCGTCAAGATTAGATGGCCTCTTCCTTAGTCTTATTGTATCCTTCACACCCTTTTCAATTGAACCCATCATATGATCTTTCGGTTGTTCTTGACTCTCTGACTCTTCTACAATGTCCAACTGTATCACGGAATTTTCCTCTTCGGTTAACCTTTAAATAGAATATACTTGGTATATATCCTTCAAATCTTTTCTCAATGCTTCTTTTGTTGGAGTTACAGAAAGATCCAAGTCAATTTCTTTTTCTGCTAGAGGTGTTGGAGTTACATCTAATGCATCTGTTATCAAATTAAAAGTTGGGGTAGTACCTGAAGGCACATACCCAAATGTACTTAGACGTAATATTTTAAGAGTAGGAGTTGTATAAATTACCATGCCTCCTGTCATTTGCAGATCTTCTTCACATCATCTTTTACAACAACGTGATTCTTTTCTTATGCCTATGTGACAGTTTGGTCAATGCCTGTGATGATTGAATTGATCAATAACATAATTTATTTGTTTGTTTCTTCATCTCTTGCATCATTGAATACCTCCCTCCAAGAGTTCAAACATAGAATTTTATTAGGTTTTTTCTCCACCTTTCCGCAATCATAGCCTTTCTTCCATGACCTTTCTTGAGTTCCCATTTCACTTGGACTTTCCACTGTCAGAGAGTCGATCAATTCATTTCCTTCTGGTGGTTGTCCACTACTATCACTTTCATCATTCATCGAATCTTTGACTTCAGTGTCCAAATTCATTTTATTTCCTTATGTCAGTGGATTGTCCCATTGAAAGTGCAACTCACTTTCATTCTCTTTTGTAAAGTCTTCGTAGTATCCCCTTTTTAGATGATTCTCCCACTGGATTCATATCTGACTCTCTGGAAGTTGCCGAGTCTTTGGAACTCTCTGGTTCTTCTGTTGCACTTGCTTCTTTTATATTCCTTTCCCTTACCCCATATTCCTTCAATTAGTTGTCAATCACTACAATTTCCTCGAAATCTTCAGCTTCCAGTTGCATGACGTCTTTGTTCTTCTCAACCATATTTCTCAAGTAGATCGTGTTGTTGACAAACATTGTAAAAGCCTTTCTTTCGTATGCGGTTTATTACTTTTCACAATGAAGTAGTATGTAGTCTTCTAATAGGTCCACGTTCTTCTTCTTCTTCTCTTCCAATTCCCTTGCAGGTGCTACTAGGTCAATTAGATGGTTTTCTTCTTATGATGGTTCATCCAGATATTCTTGATAAGACTGCAAAGCAATGCGTAATATATTAAGTCAAAAACAGTGCTAACATGGTGTAAACTTTGGTTGTTGACACAGTTTTATGGTATCAACTTCCATTGTTGATACCACAAAACTGTAATCAACAGGTACTTGGATCTTCAGTTTTTTTCAACTTTGGTTGTTGACACAGGTTTATGGTATCAACTTCCATTGTTGACACCAAAAAATATAATCCACAGGTTCCTGGATCTTCAGTTTCGATCAACTTTGGTTGTTGAAACAGGTTTATGGTATCAACTTCCATCGTTGACACCAAAAAATTAAAACATTTTTTTTGTTTTTACCATGCTATTATATATTGATCTAATGTATCTAACATACCTGTCGATATTAACATTCATTCACTTAAGCATATTTTGTAAAGCAATCTACTATCATGTTGTACCAATTTCTTATCGCAGACTGATAGTCACATTTATGTGTCTTATTTAGTCTCATACTTGTGTTAATAGTTCTCATACTTTGCACTAATAATATGATTTTATGTGCTTTTAGGGTTTTTGGAAGAATAAACTTTTATGGAGAAAATTGGCTTAAAAAGTGTTAAAAACAACCTCAACAAAAGTGTTAAAGGCACCTTCATATTAGATTAGGGCACCCGCTGGGAATTGATAAAGGCACCCGCTCAATGGTTAAAGGCACTCATCTCAAATTCAAATCCAAAAAAATGGGCGGGAAAATTTCTTGTACAAAACGAGATTCTGCGTGAATTTAACAGGGAAACTTTTAAGAGTTTTAAGAGAAGATTTATTCTTGCCTAAACTAAAGGACATGTACACAGGGTAATAACCAAGAAAATCCCGTGATTGCTTAACAGGAAGATATTATCGGTTTAAACAGAGAAAAAATCAATCTCGAAAAATTTGGGATTTTCTTCCAAATCTCACGTGATTCATGTGTCCTTCTCGTTCAATATCTTCAAGGACATCGAATGCAATAAAGAAAAGAGGCAAAAGAATAACAGAATCACCGAGAATTCAAAGGAAAAATATCACCGATATTCCCATTAAATGAAAAGATTTGTGAGAAATTTGTAGAAGACTTGGAGTATTTTCATCGTGCTAGTATAAATAGAAGGGTCTAAGAAGAGTTTCGGGGGGGTCTGGAGAGACCAGAAGCTCATAATCAAGAATCCAGAAATTCTGCTCGTGATGATCATGATGAAGAAAACGTTGCCAAAAGTTTGAAGATTTTGTGGCAAAAAGTTTGAAGACTCCGTTGCTAAAGCTTTTAACTTTGCAACGGATATCTTCATTTGCAACTTTTGGATTCAGGAAACAGTTAACTCTCAGTAACAGTAAGTCTGTAACGTTTATAAATATTACAAACTCACAGTTTTCACTATTTTCATTCTTTTTCATTATTTTTAAGCACTTTGAGCCATGTACTTATCTTGTGAGAGTGTCTTGAGAATGATGAGATAAACCCCATTTTCTGAGGTGACAGGGGAAGCCATTGTTTCAATAAAAGTAGTGCATTTATATTTTAATTAATTTTTGCAATTTCTTTTATGATTATTTGCCTTGGTTCAAAATTTGATTTAACGATTTTTATTAAGAAGTTGTAATTCCGTTAGATGGTACATGATTAGCTTAAGTGTTTTGATGTTCCATGCTTTTGTTATCCAATTATTATTTTGGAAATCTACTTGTTGCAATATTTTAGAATCAAATTAAACGAAAGAATTGCATGAATATTGAGTAGATTGAATCACTTTAATTGGTTAATGGTGAAATCCATAACCTCAGTAATTTGTGAATATTATTTTCATCTTTTGTGCATATTTTTAGTTTAAAAATTAGTTTATTAAAATCTAAATTCAGTCTTCACAAGTTCGAGAGTTTGAACCTTATTTACCACTATCAAAAAACACATCACAGACCTATCAAGGTGTTTACAAAACATATATATCAACAATAAAAAGTAAAAACTAGTTTACCTTATTTGTGAACCACTTCATGCCGATGCTTTTTCCCTCGACTTTGTTATCAAAATATGTTGTAAATTGATTGCACAATGTTGTTTGGTTCCATCTGAGTTATCTCGAATTTAATGTTTCAAACCCTTTCCTCTTTTCGATGTAGCCTTTTGTATGTTCGCAAAAGCAATACTGCAAATAGAAAAAAAAAGAGTTTAGTATTCTATCACAAAATAAACAGGTTGTATTGTTCAACTATTCACAAAATAAACAAGTTTTCTCTTACCAGTAGAAGAGGTGTGCAGCCAATAAGACTTCCATTTTGTCCTTTTTGGTTTTCGATCTTGTTCATGAGATAGTCCACAATGTGGTCTAGCTGCGATACTTGTTCCATGAGGAAGATGTGCTGCAACCACTTCCTTGCAAAGCTTGATGCTCCTGAATCAATGAAGAAAAGAACGGTGCAAAGCCACATATCAAACAATCGCAAGAAGTATTGTGGGTCACTCTCGTCTACTGCTGCAACTTTTAATTTCTTTTCCACTTCTTTCTTTTTTATTTTATCTTGACAATCAGGGTTTTTCTCTGATCCGAACTTGGTATTCAAGAATTATGTATGCTCAACTCATGGTATTACTTTATAATCTTCTTCGCTTCGTGATAGACACATTTTGTATCTTGTTTGTCCTCAATTCTCTATTTTGTTAGCACATATTTTGTATTTATTTTGGTATTTTATGTTTTTGTATGTGTTTTGGGAAATAAACATTTTTGGAAAAACTGGCTCGAAAAGTGATAAACGCACCCAAAAAATTACTAAAGGAACCCAAGAGAATTGTTAAAGGAACCCATCGTTTGGATAGCGGCACCCCTTTTCATTTATTCAAAAAGTAGCGAAAGTGGCGGGAGAATTTGCGTCACGTGAAAGAGTTCGGAGTTGTTTCAAAACCTATTTTTATGGGAGTCAAAAGGTGATTTCGAGATATTTACATAAAGGGAAGATTATGACATGTTTAAACACGTCAAATAACAAGTTTCACACCGTGAAACATGGATGAAAAACTTGTTTACTAACCGAAAATAGATTTATTGTGGGAATGAGATAAGCTCGAGATAGATTTGTTTTAAGAAGTTGTTTTGGATCCTTATCGATTAAGGAATAACTATTAGGTTTTATAAACCTATAAATATCAAACAGATCGAAAGAAAAGGGGGTTGGGGGAGCTCAGAAAAAAAGTTCAGGAAAAAAAAATCTTCACCTTCTCGTGGGAGAGAAAGAAGACCATAAAGACGGAAGAGAACAGTCGCAGAGAGTATTAATATTTCTTATTCCCTTACGGCGCTTCAAAACATCTCTTTATAACTGTTTCTTTTTCTTCTTTTTTAGCAGCAAAAAGAACACCATCTGCAACATTGGTACACTGTTGCAGTTGGCCTATTTAATTACTTTTTATTCTTTTCTTCCTTGTCAACACTTTTGAGCCATGTTTCTATCTTTTGAGAGTGTTTTGAGCATGATGAGCTAAACCCATCAGTAGGACAATGGAGGAAACCATATTTCATGAATGAATGATAACTATTTTTAATTTTTTATGAATTTTTGCATTGATTTTAATTGATTCATGAATGATCGTGTATGCTGGGACTTAAGAGGTTTTGATGCGCCAGACTTACGATTTACAGTTAATGTTTTAGAAATCTACTTTTGGCAAAGAAACAGAGTTAATAAAAAAGTTATAATTGTTAACAATCATTATAGGAATCACTCAAAAGTGATTTAGGAGGAATCATGAGTCCTAGTTTCTCCCAATATTTTTAAAATCTTCTACCACTTTTCTAAAACGACGACTTCGGCACTCTCTATAAGTCTTCTGATGCTAAAGATAAGAGCAAAATCATATGTTGTTAGTGCGTACAGTCTAGATTTTCCAATTTTGAACTTCTTGGTTGTTGAGTTGTATCCACCAAGTATGAGCTCCATCGCAAGTGGATTCTTAGTCAAACATTTGTCGTCGATCACTTCTGCAACATTGTTTCTGTAAAATGGGCTAAAAGGGGGAAATAAAGGAAATGCTTCTGAGTTGATAGGTTTCTTCTTCTTATCAGTTGAATCATCATCTACTTCAAGCAAATTGTATAAAAACCTTCTCATTTCAATCATTGGAATCAAACCAGATTTGTACTAAGACTCATTTGCCCTCGACTTACCTGCATAGATACAAATCAATCATTTCTTTAGCTTATTTTTGAAATAAACTTAAAGATTTACTTGCATACAGATTCAAAACAATCATTTTTACCTTTTGTTTCTTTTTTAACTGGCTGTGATTCCTCTTCTTCTTCTGTGTCATCTCCTTCTTCTTGTGTTTCTTCTTCTTGTTGTTCATCTTTCTTTTTTCCCTTTTGTTTTGTTTCTTTAACTTTGTTAACTTCTTTAGATTCCTTATCTTCTTCTTCTACTTCAGCTTTTTTTTTCGCCTTTTGTTTTGGTTCTTTAACTTTGTTTACTTCTTGTGATTCATCTTCTTCTTGATCATTCTTCTTTTTCCTTGTTGGTCTCCTTATTTTTTTTTCTCAATCTTCTTTCAAACAACTAAAAAATAGTTAGCATTTCCAAATTATATAGTGCATGTAATCTTCATTTATAAAAGATTTTTTTATTACCCACAATAGACTTTGGTATCAACAACCATAATTGTCACCAAACATGCCCTGGATTCCATTTTGTATGGGTGTCAACTTTGATTGTTGACACCATACTCTGTATGTAACTCGTGTTTTAGTGGTGTAAACTTATATTTTTGATCCAAGTTATTGGTTTCAACAACCACTGTTGACACCAGCTTTATCAATTGAATGCTCAAACTTGAAAGCATTCAGGTTCATAACTTTAAAGTTGTCGTGTTGTTGTACAAGTTCAACTTAGAAATTAGTTTTACCTACATGATTTGACTAACACCCACTCAACTTGTAATTTTGTGATTCCTAACACTACAGGACAATGTTTATAAGTAAAACGATTTAAATGATTGTTATTTCACAAATAATTTAGTCGCATACAAATCAGTAGACACATTTTGTTTCAAATGAGATTCACAAAGTATCAATCTTATTGATTGTTACAGAAATAAAAATCTAAAGTTGAATACCAACAAAGTGCATTTCATAATACTTTAGGCAGTAGTAACAAGTATGTAAAGAACACTAACAATGAAACATATAAATCCCTTGTTATAAACAACTATACAAAATCATTATTAAGCACTCATCAAGCATCATTCAAAATCAGTGAAATAAACATATACACTTTGATTTTTACCAGATATTTCTTCCTTTAGTAACACCAACAACGCAGTTTAATTTTTTTGTTTCAATCACATGCAACTAGGAATGCACATAGTACGGTTCGACTCGGTTTTTGAGCCAGCCAGAACCGAAACCGAATACCTTGGTTTTCCTGATTTCAAAACCGCTGATTACCATCAGCAAGTCGGTTCGGTTTCATACCGACTCAGTTTAGGTTTTAAACTGGCCGATTTTGGTAAACCGGCAATGTTGCAAAATTTATATCATTTTTGTTGGTTCTATAAATCTGACAAGATATTTTTCTACATAAAGATATCAGTCTCAACTAAATGACAATAATGAACCACACAAACTGTTTGTTCTTAGAATTTCAACCACATTAAATGTTCTACCATACATTAATACAAACTAGAGTACTTGTAACAGTTCTACCATAGACAAACTAGACAGTAACTGCAAAATAAATAGACTTGTAATTGACTAACTGCGCATTGGTTTCTCCCCTTGCATCTTTCTTTCCCTATAACCAGCTTGCCTTATCCATGGATATTTGTAGTTCCTCTCACCATGTTTGCATTTGCATACAAATTCCCTGTAAAACCAACTCCTTAATTCAAAGGTAACACCAATATATACCTCAAACCAACATGGAAAATAACTATTGGCTATGTTCTTTTCTTCCTATAATAAAGAGTGATCAACTCTTGCATCAACTCATTTGGTGGACCTAACTCTTCCCAGAAGTAATTCGTAAACGCCATGGATACAATATGATGTAATAAAAATGGAGCGACAATAATTGATGACAAGTGAAAAGTTCAAAAAATATTAGTTACCTGCCGCATTGGGATCAATCTTCTTATGGGCTTTCAAACTAGACGTACCATTCCTCGTAGGGTCAGCTGCAAGTCTTGCTTTACAGTAGCGACATATAGCATGTATAGAAGGTTCGGGTTCCATATCAAAGTGATTCCATACATCATAAGTGGTTTTACGTTTCTTACGAAGTGGTTCTGTGCCAATATCAGTTGCATCTCCAACTGCACTTGTATCTTCAACTGCACTCTGAAATGCACCCTCTGTAGCTAAGTGTTTATTAGGTAGAGGTGGAGGTGGAGGTCGAGGTCGAGGTGGCCGCATTGCATTAGAAGAAATATATGCTGCAAAGAAATTTGTATATGGATTTGAAATACAAATATACACCAACTCAAATCAACAGCTCCAACATATCATACCGTTTACAGTAAGAAAAAAAATTATATTTTGTGTATAGCTAAGCAAGTAGAGAATCTTATTGAAGGTGTTGAATTATATTTGTGCATGATCATAAATCAAATATACTTATAAACTGCAAGTCTGTAATACGAGAAAGTTAGCATTAGCTAAGTCAAACATGGACATTAACATGATCAATTCAGACTAACGCTAGTCTGCCTGCTTTGAGCAACAAAAGAAGTATAGGAGAAATGGAAGAGAGCATGGCAGCAGTCCTTAATAATTTCTCTATGAATATTAAACAAAAATATAAATACAAATATGATTCATTGTCAAAGCAAAAATGTCATAGAAAGTTCATGGTTAGCTTTCCTTGCTCATTTTCTCTCTATTATACAAAAAAAATCAAAAATAACCTTTACCCAGTTCATGTTAGTAACTAATTAAACTAACTAGCCCTAATTTTCAAAAATCCTCAATTATTTTTGATTTTATAAAATCCTAAATTTCACATTTATAACATTCTAACATATAATATCATAATCAAAGAACAATAGGGATATAATATGTCCTATTGAGTTAACAATACTCAGTGATTTTTTCCGCTCTAACTTCTAGGGTTCCATTGGTGTGGTGGTGATTTTTCTTATAAGTTAGAACTTTTCAAACTTGATAGGAAAGAAGAAGAAGATGATGATGATGATCGTGGTGGACTGGTGGTGGTAATTTTAGGGTAGAGTGATGGACTGTGGTGTGCTCTTCCTCTGTTCGTGGTCTTGGGAAAACGAAGAAAATTGGAAATTTAGAACTTGAGTGAGGGAGGAAGAAATTTAGGTTAGTTTATCTAATATATTAAATATAGTCAACGGCATGTATTTACTTAGATCCTACGGTCCTTAATAATTGATTTAAACCGATGGTTTCGGTTCGATTTTAGGAGTGAACCAAAACTGAACCGTGGTCAACCGATTTTCTTTAATCCATGACCGTTTAGTCGGTTCGGTCTATTAGCGGTAAGGTTCGGCTCGGTTTAGCCGGTTTATCGGTTTTCTGTACAGCCTTACATGCAACAACAGATCATAACAAAATTAGTAGTAAATCTAAGCAAATTTATTTATACTAAATCAATTTTTAAAATTAACATGCATCAGTATCCCCTCAATAATGAAGAACATACAACAACTAATTCAAATTCAATTTAGTAATATGATCAAAAAAAATGAATCAAACAAAATTAGTAGAAAATATAAACAAACTAATCGAAATCTGTATTAGTTCTACTAAATCATTTCAACAAACAAACTAATCGAGAAAATAACATGCATCATATTTTAAAAAATAAAAACTTATTTAAAAATCAACCAGTAAGAAATCAAAATTAAAATTGTTTAAAAAAATTAGTAAATCGAGTAAGAAGATTACAGTAAATTGAATAGGAAAATGTTGTTTTATCTTTTCAATCTTGTTGCGAATCTTCAAATTTGATCAACACAGGAAATCGATTTTTTAAAAAACCGATTTTAGAAAACCTAATTTGTTTGATTTCGATCTACTTTAAACTTAGAATGATCTTGTTTTGTTGTTTTTGATTGTTTTGATCTTCTTTTTTATTTCTAATTGATCGGTTTTTACAATTTGTTTTCGTGTTTTTTTTTTCAGTTTCTCTTGTTTAGTTTGAGTTGGATAGCTATTGAATAATAAAGTTTGTAACGGTCATAATGAGATATTTTTACAAGGACGAACTAGTATTCTAATATTTTGGGGAACCTAGCTTCTAGAAGATAGAGGATATATTTATCTTTTGATAAGGATATTTGTGAAGGTGTGTAGATATAAGGGTATTTAATTAATATATCCTTTAACTTAATTGTCAGCTGATTCACATTGGGCTAACCGGTAACCGTGAAATGCAATCCCTTCCCCGGATGCACCTCGATTTTCTCTGTGTGTTCATCGCAACTGAGAAAACTGTCCCGATGATGGAGGGTACAATTTGCTCTCTGCAGCATCTAATGATCACTGCTCTGCAACCCGTGAAGGGCTTTAGGTCTCAAATGTGGAATTTGACAGTTTCTAAGTCACTATGCACCCAGTGCCCTACCCCAAGCTTGACAGACTCTGATGATGGCGGGTGCATATGCTCTCTACAGCATCTAGTCTAATGTTCAGCCCTTTACAACCAGTGAGGACTATTCAGTCTCAATATTCAGTTTTGACCATTTAAAGTAGTCACTATACAATGGTTGCACTTCACAAGCTAGCTAGGCAGGTCAGTTTTCAGCATTTGGATTGAATGGAATCAGCCAAACCGTTAAAAGTATAAAAATGAACCCATAATATTTCTAGGGGAAGAAGATAATAAGAACAAGGACGCCATTGGTCTGCATAATTTTATACTTAATACTTGTGAAATGCATGGCAGGTAAAGACAAATAACCCACATTGGAATCCCAAAATTTATGCAATGATTTTCATACACGATCCATGATGAAGTTAGAGCTTTTCGTCTCATAAGAAAGACAGCTATTCTACAGATTCACGTGTGTTACTTGAACGTGTTTCTATGTACTTTCTCTTTTGAGAGGAGCTGAATCTCACAAACCCTGCATTTTATAATTACCATCTGCCCGTCTCTCTCTCTCATTCACTGGTCATTGGCCACTATATATATATGCATACTGGAGCTATCTAGAGTATAACCAATTCACAAACTCAGGCATAATGAAAGTTTTCTGTGTCTTTCTCACTATCCTCCTAACGTCGTCGTTTCTTTTTACCTCTATTGAGAGCTTGAGACCCATCAAAAGCAAAAGCAGTAGTACTGTCTTAGGTAAGAAAAGGATCGAACAAAAACTGCTAGGAACAAGAGAACGTAATGGGACTGGTGATAATGGCAATGAAGAAGGACGCCGTGACATGGATAACGGTGCAACTGGAGGTTATGGTACTGGAGAGGGAGGCCACAATCAGTACTCTAGTACTAGGCGCAGAAACAGTTATGTTCCTAGTGCGGAACTTTTGTTACTCGGAGGTGGTGGATCGCCTAAAGGAGCCTCAGGAAAAGTTCCTGAAGTAGGGAAAGGTATTGATACTACTCATGGTGGTTATGGAGGTCGTTCATTAGGAGGGGAATCGAACGAGAAAAGCCAAAGAAATAATGATTCCCTCAATGTCAACCCCTCCACACTGGGAGCTGGTGAAAATGAAAGAAACTGTAGTAATAATGGGAAAGAGAGTGGAGGTTCGGAAGGAAGTTATACAAATGGTGATGGTCAAAATGAAGATCCTAATGATGAAGAAAATAATTCAAATGATGACGACGAAGGAAGTAATTCAAATGATGAAGACAGTAATAATGACAATGACGAAGGAAACAACTCAAATGATGATGAAGACGATAATGATGATAATGACGAAGGAAATGATCGCATTGACCACGGTAATGATGGGTCAGGTGGGGATACTGGAGGAAATGGTGAGGGGGGAGGAGGAGGGTATGGTGGAGGTGATAATGGAGGAAATGGTGGTTTTGGTGAGGGAGGGGGAGGAGGTGGTGGACGTGGAGGTGGGTATGGTGCAGGGTATGGTGGAGGAAGTGGAGGAGGGTATGGTGGAGGAAATGGAGGAGGGTATGGTGGAGGTTTTGGAGGTGGAGGAGGATTTGGTGGTGGTGTTGGTATGGGCGGAGGATTTGGGTTTGGAGTAGGAGGAGGACAAGGTGGTGGTCGACACGGTCCTTGAATTGAGATGCAATTATCATGTTTCCTTATTCTTGTTTGTTCATGCAATCAGCAATATTTTATTAGTTGTCACCATGCACTCAGCTATAATGTTTTTTACCTGCATCAGGTGTAATGTTTGAGATTCATCTATATACGCGAGCCCCTTTATGTATTAAGCTTGGCTAAATTGCCTCAATGAATGCACACGGCCAAAATATGATGAATGCGTAATTAAACAGTCTAGACTCTGGAGTAATTTTAAGGACCAAACATAAAAGTGGATTCACAGGTTGCCATTTCTATTAGGGCTAACCCATCCTTAAGTCGAATTCCCAGTTCTAAGAATTTGTAGGTGTTCATAGAAGCTGAGCATAACACCTTGAATGATGCCTCACGACCTTTCAAGAAGAACCTGCATTACTCTACCTTGATATCATGGATGCTGCACACTGCCTTGCAAAATTTAGCAGCCTTGCCAACCACATTTCTGACAGGTCTTTCAATGAAGTAGATTCTTGGGATCTTGTCATTCTTCTGCTTGATATCACTCTGGGAGATGTATGAAGAACAATGGATCAACAAAAGCCACCGACTAACATTCTGAAATTCACTCAGATATACCACAATTGAACTTTCACAAAAATGATGGAGCTAGTAAAAGAATAATGGAATTCATACTACGGTTACTTTGTTTCACCATTCAAAATGGTAATATTTTCTTGTACTTGAAATACAGTAAGAAACACATGAATATAAACCCACAAAATAAACTTGTAATAATCAGGACCCAGTTGAAAGCATCTGCATAGTTGAAAATTGCAGTTTTTAAGTTCATTCCAAAAACTCCAGTAACAACTGCAAATATAGTAGCCACAAAAGTTGCTGCAGTCAGAAGCACCTCGAACTGTATAAGCTGGTTTTGAACATTTCCCTGTTTCATTCAGACATAGTTAAATTCAAGTTAAATATGTTCAATTTATACTTGAAAAACTCTTTGCTTAGAGGAAGACGAAATTCAAGGGAAGAATCAAAAAGTTCAACATCGATAAATACCACCCTGGGACAAAACGGAGTTGATAGAGAGCAGCTTTCAAAAAAGTGAATAAAGAGCAATCTATTACACGAAAAAGCTTTTATATATATACAACATTTACCCTCTGCTTTTACGACAAACCTCTCCTTGAAGAAATTTAGAATTATGTTTTACAATTAAATCTCACCAGTTTAATGTTGATGAGATCTTCGGTATCGTCTATGTACTCTTTGAGCTGGAACCACCACCACAATTAAACACCAAAAAATTAGAGATGTCCCTTATCAGGTATACTTTCTGTTTCAAGACTGAAATAGTTTTCTGTGTTTCATTTGTTATCTTCTCTAATATATATCTGACGAAAGATTTTAGAAACAAAAAGCTTACTGTGAACAATTTGCTGAGGGTATTATCAATGACGACAAAGTATGCTTCCAGCAACATTTCAAGCTCTTCGATGTTGTACCCATTAGCTGATGAACTCATATAACTTCCGTGTTTGCTCAAAGCACTGCTCAAAGCAGTTTCCAGTTTATGAATCCCAAACATTGATGCAACAGGTGAAATTGGTGCAGATTTTGAGACCATCTTGGGTCCCTCCGCAAAACTACTAGAGAAATATTGTTCGGTTGAGGGAAAAACCTCCATTCTCTCTTTCTTCTCTGTCAAGTACATCTCTGCCATATCCCCATCATCATCCATAAGCTGTTCTATTTCATCTCGGACCTGGAAATTCAACCCAGCAGTAAATATAACTCACTCTGGAATTGGTTGAAATAAAAACTAACGTTCTAATTCTTTAACACCTCAGTTTTCAACCTAAAAACAATTCTTAACAGCAAATGAAAGGTCAAAGTTCTAGGTATTTTGTCCATTCTACCTTCTGAACTCGTCTAGTCAATGCGACCAGGTGGCCTTTGAGTCTACGAACACGTTCTAGATTGCGGGTGTTAATTGATGTAGCTAACTCATCTAAAACTGGATATACCTCCATTTCTAGTTCTTTCACCTGTGAAACAAAAAATAAGGTGTCATTCAAGAACTCATAACATGTAAAAGGTGGAAACCTCCCTCATGCTCGTGTGAAAGTGGAATTAAACTACCTCGTTGTTGTCTTTTCAAGCTAGATTCTTTCATTCCCATCATCCATTGTAAGTGACTCATTAAGAGTAAACTTGAATTTATGTAATTATTTTTATTTATTTTTTTGATGAAAATAGAGGATTATATTAATTAAAAAACATAATACAAAGCGTTGGCAATTAGTTGCTTATCAAAATAATGTACAAATTATTAGTTTTGTGGACTTGTTCTTGAGTCATCATGTAATTATTGAGTAATCAAGAAAAGCACTAAAAACTAAGTTTGCTCCAGAAGAGAAGGGTTATCACTTATCAGTAATTTTTGAATGACTCTACCCCCTCAATCTTATTGAACCAGAATATCCATGCCACAGAATTATTCTAAGATATCAAAAGATAATATTAATGCTATTTCAATAACAACTTCATAAATATTTCCTTTCATTTTAAGAAATTGGTGTTTCGCATAGTACACATCTCTCTTTGTGGATTTACAGAAGGCAGGTAACTAAGTCAAGAGAATCCCGGTCGGTAAGCCACCAACATCAAGAAAACTTCCACATACCTGAGCATCGAGGGTCATGCAAGTAAATTCCAAAGCCAGCTCGACTGCCCTGAATTCGAAAGCCAGGTTATCTGAGTTGAATCAGTAAGCTGTAAGATTATTACACGAAATTCATGATTATAAACTATAAATTTAATAGAATCTAATAATGTTATAAATAGTTAGAGGGGGATATTCATTTGTTTCATACTGTAAAGTGAAAAGGAAATCATCTGAATAGCATGTAGTTTTTTGTTTTATACTATTGATAACAGTTTTAATAAATTGTTTCTAATGACTAACCCCGAAACATACTAAGGAATGATTAAATAGCTTTATGAAAATCGGACATGTGCTCATAAGCAACTAAGAATTCAAGACTTCGAAGTTCCCAAGTGTTGGAAAGTAAGATAATGTCAGGTAAGTCAAATATGCACAAAGAGGTGAGTAATGAGAAATTTCCGTTCATACGCTAATGTGTTAACTGCTGAGCAAGAAACACTCATATTACCATCCTAGCTTCAAATGGTGTTATCTATATTTTCAAAACAAACTGGCAGAGATGCATCACGTAATCAACTGAGTACCGAGGGTAGTCACTAGGGTGATAAGTCCATTTAGCCTAGGAAAGAGTGTGTGAGTTGTTTTTTACATTAAATCTTATACTGCGATATCATTGTTTCTAAATGTACAAACCAGTTATCTTACACATGCACAAAAGATATCAAAAGGATTATCTGTGTACCGCAGAGCGAAAACAGAAAGTAGGGACCAAGCGTTTGAATTCTAACTAGAAATGTATGGCTGTGACAGTAAAACCACTAATTCAAAAAGTTTGATCCATCTAGCAATTAATTTGACAAGGGTCTATGGTTTTAACAACTAGTAAGCGAACATCCAACAAATACTCTTCCTCAGAAATTTGCTGGACAATTGAGCCTACAATCTCCATAGACTTATCAGTCTATCAACATAATAACAACCAATTTTCCCAATTATGACATCAGTAGAAAGGCATGCAACTATATATGCAACAATAGCCAGCATGACGAGCCTTAGAAGTAATAGACACACATAAAACAGAATACCCATTTTTGTATTACTAGGTCAAAAGTTTTAACAACGATAATATAATTACCGCTTTGTTCTCTGGTAGTCTGAAGGCGTCTGCAAAGTTCTGATTCATATTGCATAACACAACCATCCAACGAATTCATCAACAGAACTTCATCAGCAGTGACAATACACCTTATCTGTTCAAGACTGACAACAATAGCTTTGTCTCTACCTAGTATCGTAGAAGGATATATAAACACAGGATCCAAAAGACGAAGATCCCTAGCAGGTAACGAACAATGTCTCATTAGAGTAGCTTTATCAAGTTCAATTATCTTTGAATTCCCATTCGGATCAATCCGTATCCAAGAACGACTTCCAAGACCTCTCTTCTTTACAGTTGAAATACCAAAACTATGAGGTTGAGGATTCCCATTCCCATTTGTTTCAATTTTTACAGTATGAGATGAGGTGGTAGGGTCATGACAATTGGAAGAAGATAGAAATGGTGACCTCAGTTCTTCCATTGTTTCTTCAGTACATACAACAACTCAAGATAATAACCCTTACATTGTTGATCTTACCCCTTCCTTGTCAATTTTCCAAGCACCACATCTACAAAACTCAAACAAAATCATATATATAAATAAAACAATAATCAAAACTGAGAATCGGAAATCCAAACATACTAATGAGTCATAACATCTCATTAGTATAACATCTCAAGAAAACTGAATCAATCATTGAAGAAAGTCATGAATAGTTTTTGAAGAAAACAAGAAGAATAGAGATTTACTTAACAGAGAAAAACTAGCAACAATCATTACCTGGTGATGAATGAGATAGGTTGGAGAAGTATGAGATTGGAATCTGAATATATCCTCCTTTTCCTTAAGGAGGAGAAGAAGAAACAATCAAAACAACTAGTCAGACCAAAATCACTGCTATATTTACCTTTACGAATTTATTTCTGAAAAACGTGATGAAATAAGGCCAGAAGATTCTTTTGTGTCCGTCTGATGGGTCGACGCCTGACGGTAGTCTAAAGTGTGCTCCTTTTTAGATATGGAGATACTGACTGGGACACTAAGATCTTTATCAACCACATGTTGAGGTCAAAGTCCTTGTAGATAGACGTAGATCCTTGTAACCAGATTCTTAATTTTTAAAAACAACCGGGTATCATCAATTATCTATCCATTTATATTTCGTAATAGAAATATTAAATTTAAAATTAAATTAGAAAAATTAAATCGAAAGATTTGTTTCATCAAAATACCAAATACCCAACTTGTATAGATAAGGTTAGAAAGACCCATATAATATGAGGGTTGAGCTTTTACATAAAATTTTATGTGTTGTGTGATTAGTTTATTTTCCGGATTATTATTGTTATAGTTATAACAATAATAATCTCAACTATAACAATAATAATCTCAACTTGGAAAAAATCTCATATATAGTTATAAGCTAATTTTGACTATTACCAAGATCGCCTTGTTAAAATAATTTTGAGGTCGTTATTATTAAGGTAAGATTATACAAGGTGAGTTTGCATAGGTTGATATTATGAAGATTGTGTTGCACTTGGTATCCTCGTCATTTCATGCATCCTCTTACTGATTTAGCTCGTTGTTTTTTGAAATGTAAGCAAAAAAATTATTGTAATGATAATTCAAGGTTTATTTATCAAAGCTTGGCAAAGTTCTCTTATAATCATCCATATGATAAAAGGACAAATAACTTTGTAAGTGTAAAGACAAGATCTGGTGTTCCTGGTTGGAGAACATATGACTTGTCAAAGGTAAAAAATTGTCCATACATCTCTTTCAAGTAAATCTCCAAAGGATTTTTTTTTTTATCATTCCAAAAGTAGGGAACAAATCTAGGAGGAAGAAAAACTTTGTGAATTCTCAAGATTCAGATGGTTCCGGTTCTATAAGATCGCACCAACACAATCTGCTTAATGATTTATCTTTTTGGGGTTGTGGAAATTAAGGGAAGATTATTTTTGATAAAAAATTTCTGGTAAGTAACTAGATCGATTTTAATCTTAGTTAGGCTTATCGAATTTGGTGAAGCATTACTCTGGTTAATCGCTTTCCTAGTGAGGAACAAAGATAATTCTGACCTTAGTATCTCATCAAAGTTAGGGACAATTACTTTGGGTAATTATGTTCCTGATAAGAAGCTAAGTTAATTATGATTTTAGCATGCTTATCGAAGATGGTATGTTAGACCTCCAGCTTTTGTCTTAGATTCTTATAGGTTGAATTGAATTTTGATGAACTTGTGAAGTTCTTTCTAAATACTTGTTGAATTTTTTTTCGGACCTTTGTTATTTCTGTGACAAAAAGGGGTGGAAATTTATGGAGTATAGAGTGATTTCGATCACTTGAGAAATAAGATATGTGTTATAAAAAAAAATATCTAACGGAAAAGAGATAAAATATTTATTAAGGGGTGGGGGGGAATATCATGTTATGTAGTATTCTCATGTTATAGAATAAAAGAACAGTAGCTCTACTTGTTATTTAAATGCTTCAACAACGATATTTATTTGCAGGTTAGACAAGCATATGAAGATGAATTAAGAGATTGTTATGTTATGTAATTTTTCTATTAATTCTTTTATTCTCCATATGTAAAGAGTTTTGTCACTAAAATTGGCAATTGGGGAGACTGTTAGAGCATTGCTCAGTTGACCCACCAAGCGTTGGTGTGTCAAGTTTCATTGTCAAATTAGTTCCAAAACTCCAGTCGCTTGAGTAGATTACTAAAGTCAACTTGGTTAGGTTAGAATAAGAACATAGAAATGGTGAGACTTTCTCTAGTTACTCATAGAGACCTGAAGTCACACTAAAGACAACGAAAATGTCATCCTCCAGTTCGAGGTTAGTAACTGATAGGTGCATTATTTGCATTAGTTGGGTACTTTAACTCATTGTTTTCTTTTTAATCTTCATATTATTATACTTTGGTTTTGTTTTTTATGATTATATTAGGAGTTTTGATGTGGATTCAAGCAAATAAGAAGAAAGGAGTTCATTACGACATGAAATGAACAAGGAAGTCAAGTTCTACAAGTGAAAAGGGGAGAAAGACCTATTTCAACTCGTTCAAATCAAGAATTTTTATCATCATCTTGAAGACAATTGAAATACGAAGACAACGCAAAAAGAATGAGGTCATTATGAGTTCGTATGAGGAAGTTATGAGCAAAACAACTGAGAAGAAGTAAATAAAACGCTTAGCAAAATAATCGGGAGATAATGAGGAGCCCGAGACTACCGATTATGGGTGGTTTTGGACCAGAAAACTCTATATTTTAGAAAAATAAACGGTAGAAAGTGTATGAATGAGTCTACCAATTATGACTCGACGTAGGCCACTCTTAAGACACGTTTTGGACTTCTAAATCAAGGAAACGTAGTCCCAGAAGGATTTTAAACCCTAGAAGGAGAGGATACTTGAGGTCCAAGCTTTGAAGGTTATAAAAGAAGGCATCTAAGGCTCAAAAATCTTTTTATGTAATTTCTTATCTTCTACCTCTCATGTCAGATCTTCTATATCAAATACGTAGTGTTTTCCCCTTGAGGGGAAACCATTCTTCTTCTTTGTATATTTTCCATGGGTTTTAGTAAATCCATGAGTAGATAACTTTGTTTTATTGGTTGGGGATATAGTTGGAAGTCCTAAACATGTGAATCAATCTTGCTTGTTACTATTGATATTCAAGATCTTCTTTTTACAGTTCATATTCTACTTTTAATATCGTCATGTATGATTAGAGGTGTGTTTGTTGAGAATGCATACTAAGAAACACATATTCATATTTAAAGCTAAACTAGGGTTTGGAAATGCGGAATAGTCGATAGACCCGGTTGCAAGTAGCATAGTGTGATTTATGATTGTACTCAAAACCTTCATATAATTTCATGTAGAAGCTTGACCAGTGTTAAATAGATTACTCGTAGTACTTCTATCGCATTGATTAGCCTAATTCGAAAAACCTAACGTTCTTGGAGGATTGAACTTTATAGCACGTTGCGTTAGGTTGTTCACTGAGTAGTATTTGTATATTCATTGTTATGGTATGTGATGATATAAGGAATTTACCGGAGTGTGCTCTCGATGGGGTGTTTTAGGGCTATTGGTATGAAAAGAGAGTGGATGTTGATTCTAATCGATTGTGGAGCATGATTGGCGACGAAAGATGCAATCCGTAACCAGTATTTTCTCACCTTAATCTTAATCTTTATTTATTTCGTTTTTATTTTGTTAGTTTACTTAGTTTAATTCATTACAATCCCTCATTGTTTACATAAAAAGTCAAAGACAAACAACAATTCACATCTCCTTGTGGGAACGATCCTTACTACCGGTATATTACTTGTTAGTATTAGTGGAAAATATCTTAATTAATTTATGCGCAAATGACAGCATCAGTAACTACAAACTTAACGTATTCCATTTTTATCTTTGTTCTCACAAGTCTTTATTCATTGATTAAGTTTGTTACAATGACTTTATGATTGGTGACTTTATATTATGAATCAAAAGAATATAAAATAGTTGTATCGAAAACTTAATTATATGTATTTATGATGTATAGTTAATTTATAGACTTCATGTTGCACTAATTGGTAATTTGTTATTATTTAATGTGTTGAACTTATGGATTCGATGACTATATACATGAATTCCTAATAAATTGGTATGTCCTCTTTAATGCTATGTATGGCAGTGGGGACATATAGAAAGTGAGTAATAACAATCGCAGTTTTATTGTATAAGTGGTATTCTTATTAATTTTCTTTTATTTGAATTTAATTCGATCACTACTTGCAACACGGTTTACCTTTGTATGATTAATTTATATTATTATTTAATTAATTTTGTTCTTATTATATCATAAGTTATTTGTGATTTTAAAAAATTACTTTTATCACCAGAGTTTTATTATTCTTTACGTGGTATATACGTGTTGATAAATTT
>JAJJMC010023637.1:878181-930753 GCA_023531435.1 Papaver californicum
AAAAAAAAAACCAAAAAAATTCCTTATCATTGTTCTAGAGTTCTCAATTGTTACTCATGTTTTTATGGTATTTAGAAAAATGAGTACTAGTTTTATATCTTAATAGGTCCAATAAGGAAAAAACGTTTGATATAATAATTATAGGTATAAAATATGTGGACCGATATTTTGTCGATATTTAAAATCGAAATTTTTTCGGTACAAAGGCGTATAAGTGTATCTCTCGACCGGTACAAAACGAAATCCGGTATGGACTACGTTGGCTTAAACCAATATCGCTGCCTAACCTACTATGTGACTTATTTCCCTTGGCTGAACTTCCGCTTCAGAAATCGGTCCTTCTTTCACCCCAATCATCTTCACCGTCAACTCAGTAAATTTCTTTGTAAAAATCCAGTGGTTGATATTGATTAGGGTCTGTTCTTTCACCTCTTTTTTTTTTTTTTACTATTTATATGTAGTTATTTATCTTCTTGGTTTCTCTTTTATTTACCATATTCACAGCAACAAATTTCCTTCTGATTATGTCATGTCAGTTTTTTCAAAACAAAACAGCCCCATCTGGCTCTAACCTAACAATGCCCTGGAACTGAATAAACCATCTCTTCAAATTGAATTGGATGGGTTGGATCTTAAGAGATCGATTTTCAGTTTCAGGGTTTTCTTAGTTCCTGATTCTCTTTTAACGATTTAAGTTTGTACTCTCTGTTTTGATTTGTAGAGTATTATGAATGATGAGAATGTGAAATTTACAGTTAACCCTGTCTGAGTGAAGCAGTGCTGATTTTTCAAAATCTCTGACACTAATTTTGCTGTAATTTTAATTGAATAGAACGGTGATGATAGTTTTAATATGGTTGACAGAAATGCAAATTTTTCACTATGTTTAGAAAATCATGAACTAGGACGGTCTGTTGCGTCATGCTTGAAAAATGTTTTGCTATATCTATCTAAGTCAGTCAGAGTCGTGTTATAATTTTGATTGACAAGTTTTAATGAAGCCCAGTTGGATTTTCTTCATCTATTGTATAGTTGTAATTGCTAATTTTGTATCCAAGCATCTAGGCGACAAAAAGTTCTCTTGGAATTTCTAGCTAAACAAGCTAGACTGATCCAGTATCTCTCTTCATACTTCATACCTCTGAGGCTAGAGAAGCGTTCTTTCACAGGGCGGAAAGAACTAAGCTCTTTACTTGTCATGTAAATTTTTTGGCTACCAGGAGTGGGATTTGCAATTTCATTAAAAAGAAATAGAAGACAGCAGTTTAGAGATGTTGTACATCTCAATGGTAATATCTTGGCAGGGAATGATCAGTGTGTTTCGTACGTAGTCCAAACAGAGCTGCTTAACATGTAGGATCAAAGATATTAACTAAGCAAATTCTGAGATGATAAATGTAGGACGATACTGATAAGTTCATGGATAAACTGCAAAAGAATACAGTTTACTAGTTTAATATGTATTGAATACTATGAAATTAACTTCATAATATGAAGGAAACAGAGGTTAAAGCGCTTGAACTAATGGGAGTATCAACTAACAGGTACAATAGAATTCTATTGTCCAGAACAACATAATGCTTATAGAAATTCAAACACATTTTTACAAGAGAGCTAAGAGAACTTAAGAATACATCGAGTTTTGCTTGCTAAGTAGTGACTGCACTAGTTTTTTGAAAGATTACAATTCTGTACTAGTAATGATGAAGCCGTGAGAGCATGAAAATTACACGACAGTTAGTTACTAACAATCTTATGTTCAAAAACCTAGCATACAGAAGAGTGACAGAAAATTCAACAACATTGAATTTTACATGAGAATCTATGAGTCTACTTCTATGCAACTGCTAACTAAAATGAAGAAACGATATGAACAAAGATAGACTTAAAAAAAATACTATTATCACATTGCATACAACATGAGAAGTACTTACATCTGATGATATAATACCACATGACAGGGTTAGTGCAGCGATTTGGGGGATCCTTCAAATAACTCCAAGAGATGATTCGCCAAATCATCGGTGCTGTATTTGATGCGCTTCCCAAAGTAGCTTCTAACATCCAGCTGATTATAATGTCTTTCCAGGAATGACCGATACACTTGAATCACTAACCCGGAGACTGATATCTGTACCTCATCTCGAAGTTGAAGATCTGGGATCAACCACCCTGTTTGGCTTTTGTAAACCTCTTCAAAAGCAAGGATGAAGCTCTGGAACCTCTCTCTGAGAATTTTCTTTGAGACGGGTCTCGGACCTGGTTCATTCTTCAGTAAATCAAGGATTGAACCCCATGTAGCACCCTTGTATTCTCGAGCCTGAAGTTGAAATTTCCCAATCTGCCTACGAAGCCAAGGATCTCCAAAAATGATCCTGAGATTCGAACCCTTAATCTTTTGGACCATGTAATGAATGTTATTCATTAAGAAAAGGTGATGTAGAGATATATCTTTGTATAAGTTTGCTTTAAGATGGAGATTGTATTCAAGAGATGAAATGACTATACGCAGATGGTGTGCCAATGGCTGAACACTGTCAGAAGTATCTTCATCTTGTTCTCTTATGGGTATCATATTGGGAGATACTACTGTCATATCATCTTCCTTAAGGACTAAATTAAGGGTATCTTCATACTCCAAGAGTATTTTGATGTAATTCATGACATACCTTGTCAGATGATGAATCCCACCTTGAGCAAATGGATTTGCAGACTGCTCCCATCTGACTGCACTCTCAAATTTCAAAAATGTTCTCTTCACACAACACCCCAACCGATTAAGTGCTTCTCGATACTCCATTTGAAATGAAGAACGAGCTTCGCCAGAGAACAAAGCATCTATATTTGGAATGAGATCAGTAAGCACCTCGTACATGTCAAGTATCCGAAAGAGCTTTTGAGGCTCTATAGACACACTGCATATGGCTTCGACAAAATCTAATACCTGCCACATCGAAGACTTTGAAACCTCAATGAAACAATTCAATTTTGCAGACTCAAACTCCTCAAATACTTGGTCAGAGAGTTGTTTCTCACTAGCAAGGTAAAGACGTACGAACGTCTTCAGAGACTGAATCCATTTCTTGATCATGAAATCCAATCTAGACCATTCCATCTTAACTAATTCCTCAATACCTGTCCTCTCCATGTCAAGTCTAAACAGAACTTCAGCCAATGCAACCCTTCGGTTTCTAATGTAGGCTATGGTACATTCTTGATCATACTTTGAAGCAAACATCAAATTCGCAATCCATTTCAGGACAGGTATAACGTTGGGACGGACCAAATTTATGATGAATTCCTTGGAGATGCTTGGTTCTTCTTCTTCTACTTCTTCTTCTTCTTCATTTATAACATCTCCGCATAAGCAAATAGACACGTTTCCCTTTTCGGTCTCGAGGAATTGCCTATTCTGAATAAGAATGTTGCTAAACTCTTCCTCAAGCTTTACCATTGCGAAATGAAGAACAGTATGAGCTTGGTGAAGAAGCTCTTTTTTCTTCCAATCATCATTAAAAGGAAAACTTTCCAAGTTTTCAGCCAATCCTAGAACTTGTTCGACAACCTCGAAATACTCTGAAGCTTCCTCAACACTGCAATTGAGTACAAAAGACTTATCTAATACCCAACTGTTGACCTTCATCTCCACGGAATTCATCCAATTCTCAATATCACTTAATCCTCCTCCTTTGTTTTTTTCAGATGTTAAGGTCATAGCAGATAACTTGATATCAAGATCCACAAGAAGCTTTCTACAATCATCTTCCAAGTTCTTATGAGCTCCTAATGCTCTTACTATGTGTAATGCTGCAGCAACCAAATGTTTCTCTCCTTCAACCGCAGATTTATGATCCGACATGATAGAAGATTGGTGACAGAAGAGAGTGATGATGATGATGATGATGATGATGATGATAAAAGTAGTAATGAAAACAATCCCAAAAGGATCAAGCTAGTTACATCCACAAATAACAAAACTTATCCAAACCCCACAATCATGAAAAACCAAAACCAATTCAGTAAGATAATGGATTTAAATGTCCTAATAAAATTACAAATTATAGAAAAGTTGATTAAATCTGAGCAGAATTTGATAACAAAATGAGATATTCATGTAATTTTTTTTTCTTTTTCTTTTTTAAGCAATTCTGAAAACACTTGTTGATTGAAGAGCAAAAAAAAAAACAGACTAAATTTGGAAACAAAAAGAGGAGTAAGAATTCAGGTTGAAAGAACAATCAAACAAAAATGATGGAAGTGATGAAAATAGCTACGGATTATGAGGAAGAAGAAGTCCGTGAAAATAAACTAAAGTCAAACTGAAAAAACAGGGACAAATATGAATTTTCTAGGATAACGCGGTTATAGACTTGAGCAATCATGACCATCCAAAAGAAGAATTTTTTATTTTTTTTTAAGCCAGAAGAAGAAGTTGTATTTTGGTAGTATTCTCGGGTTTCTTAAAAGCCCAACAAGATTGAAATTAATTTGAAATTCCGCTTGTACGGAAATACTAGTAAACTAAAGAGAGTAGTGGTTGAAGATTTAATCGTCCATTGCTAACAGTGAGTCACAGAAGTTACTTACTCGTCTAGGAGTAGGTGAGACAGCTCTTGATTTTCACTCCCCTTTGACTGCCGTTTACTTCATAATATTTTTATTATATAATTTTTGATACAAAGTTTGTCGGGAGCTTGCCGTGTTTGGGTTCGTTTTGTATCAGAAAGTTTTCCACATAATCTATGTTTAGAGATGCTTCTCTAGATATAATAATATATTAAAATCAAAAAATTAATTTAAAAACACAATTTTAGAATAATTTTTAAAGATAAAAAAAATTGGTAAATTGTTCTTAATTCTAACTTTTGGGATGACTTATGGATTTGACAGTGCTTTAAGGCATCTAAACACCCTCAAACTATTAGTTTGAATCAATATGTTAAACTAGCTAGCTACTAGTTTGCCTACTACACCAAATGCATAATATGAGATGCCCTGACATCGATGGTGCAAGGTTTGAACAAGAGCCGAGTACTGAAAACAAGCTAATAAACTTCCACCAAAAGAAAATGTCCCCCGGGCCTGTTTAAGTGAAGATTTCAGTTCCTAAAAGACAGAAGAAGCTCTATTCAAAATCATAGAAGCTGATGACACTAGTGATGTTTACAATCACCCATCCAATACACAAAGGGAAGGAGAGGGTCAATATTCAAACTTGGAAACTAAACATGTCAATCAATAAAACGTCTATTATCCGTTTTCTTGAATATGAAGCTACATTTTTTTTTTGAATTGGTGGACTAGTTCTACTACTCTATACTATTGACATTAAATTGAGAGAAGAAAAAACAAATGGTAAAAAAAGTAAACTGTTTTTTAAAATAATTCATGGCATTCACGTCTCAGATCGAAGCATACTCCGGGACACACGATTGCTTTCTTAAAACAAAGAATTCATAACAAATATAAACGTTTCTTCTTTTTCTTGTGACATGATTCTGCTTACATGTGAGACTAAGAATTAAGAAACCTCTCACTCTCTAACCATTGCTTTTCATTTTCTTTCTCTTTTTTTTTTTTGGTAAATGAAACACACCTAAATTGGGATGAATGAAGCATATATAACACAGATCAACAATTTGAACCAACAAACATACTTAATTTGAGGATTTCGGGAGAGGAATTCCATTCAAAAATGACTTGAAAAGTTGAAAAGCAGCTCTTGGTTTAAAGAGAGGAACTTCATGACCTGCCCCTCTTACTGTTGCAAATGTCAATCCTTCATATACTTCTGTCCATCCTCCCACCTTAATTCATCACCAAAACACAACAATCATGAATAACATTTTGTAAACTGTCACACAATGTTCATATTACTCGTGACGTCGACCAGAAATGAAAAGAAATAGATAAAAAGACTTACTTGTTTCTTGACATACCATGGATACCATGGTATCTTTGTTGATAGTTTGAGGCGCTCAAGCGAAAATCTTGTCGCAGTAACCGGCACTACTGAATCAACATCGCCGCTGTGATCGATTTATCATAAAAGATAGCATAAGAAAAAGTCCATTCAGCAAAAAAGAAGCAACTGTACACATAAGGCAAATTTTAACAAATGTGGAACAGACCTGAATACCCAGACTCTCAACCCACCAGCAATCATCTCTTTGTATATTGGAAGAATCGATGCTTCCGTGTCGTTCCAATTTCGGTTTAAAGTTTCACTAGAAATGAAAGAAAAAACCTACAGTCAATTACAAAAATTGGGTAATCAATTTTGCACTCCAGTTTTATCTCACTGTACCTGCAAGCAGTCCATTTATAAGGGATTTTAGTTGTGTTTGCATGAAGAGCCTTTTGTACATCAGGTCGGTTATAATAGATTTCTGCGTACTTTTCGGTACATGGATCGTATCCTTCATATCCTGAAATTTGCCTAAATACCTGATAGAAACATCAAACAAACAAAAACTAAACCTCACTCCAAAATAAATGCAACAATTCTATTTGAATAAAATGCTTGAAGTAAATACAAAAACATACATACCGGGTGAGGTCTATGCGGCAACCTCAACGTCCTTTGGCTACCATCTGACTTGTTACATGGTGGAGCATAAATGTTGTATTGGTCAATGTTTCCAAATTCTTGATCCATTGCATACGAATATAATGATTCGCATTCGTTTGAATTCTTTTGCCGATGAAAATCACATTTGTTGAGTAGTTGCCTGTACGTTTTATCTGAAATCATTGCATGGCTCCACCAATATGTTATGGTGCCTACATTGTCGTAGTAATTATCTGTTACTGCATTTCCAACCTAAACAAAAAAAAATGCATACAAAATAATGTGTTATTAAGATAATAATGAAACTAAACACTGGCAGTTACTGACCAAGAACTTATTGATTAGTTACGAACCATGATTCCTTTTAGATGAATGGGATGTTTAGCGATTTTGTTGTGTCTCATTATCTCCCTGGCTAATTGAGGGACGTAGTGACCAGCGTAGCTTTCTCCAGTTATATAGACATCCCGATTCTTGTAACGAGGGAACCGTTTTAACCATTGGATGACGAATTCCAGACAATCTTTCGCTGAAATCATCGTTTTAAAACAAAAACGTATCACAAACAGTACTATCACTACATAATTCCATCAATTGCAAAATTTCAGGTTTAAAGTAAACATATTAAAGTACATACCGGTGCGTCGATCACCCGAGTCTAGTAAATCTGAGGATGTATTAGAATAAGAGAAACCGACTCCGGCCGGACTTTCGATGAATAGTAGGTTGGCTATGGAGTTCCATGAGAACTTGTTTAAGAATAAACCTGTACCAGTTTTGTTCAACCTGAATGGACCTATTTCCTCTGATGCACCATAAGCTACTGATGAGCAGCCAGGACCTGAAAAACCAATAGCAATAGTGAATCAGACTAGCATTTACTTTGGTCCCTGGCATAGGGTATGTACAACAATCAGACATAACTCTTAGCGGTGCTCAACAACACCATTAAATTCCCACCACTGAGAACATTAAACGTGAGTTCTCATTTTCTAAACCAAACCCCAACAGCTGTTACTAGTTAAGGCCTCAAGGATTAAAAATCATGGACTGACAGTATTGGTTAGTCAATGACGGTCAATACTAGTTAAGGCCTCAAGGGGTGTGTATTGAGTAGGTAATAAATGATACATACTGGTTTTAGTTGCTCTCATATTGCATTCAATTCCCTTTTAGTTTCTCTATGAGATATTTTAAATGTCATGGTCAGAGAAAATATAGGCAGGAGTAGTTAACTGATGATGATGAATACTTTTAATATCAACATAATTTTTTTCATAAAAAAAAACTGAAATGATGGACCAATCCAAACAACTACACTTTGGGCCCCAAGTACTGATGAATATCAATGAAAAATCAATCCCTTTGGATGATTGATTTGTCTGGTAATGATGTTGTTTTTTCATTGATTTGTCTATGATCATGATGAGTATTACTGTGCATAGGCCGCTGTTAAACACAATGTCGTTCTAACAGACACACGATGAGATATTCAAGTACAACAAAACAGTAATACCCTTCTGTTTTAAAAAGATAGATTCGTTTCATGTACTAAGCTAAGATGAGAGATCTGGGTACAAAAGTATAATAAGAATATACCGTATGTTTTTATCTCAGTCGTTGTTTTCCATGTTAACTATCATTTTTAGAAATATAAGAACAACGAAAGTATGTGTATGTGTCACTAATTAAAAATCGCAAAAAATATGAAGAAAATAAATTTAAAAAAGAATGTGTGCAAAAAGAAGATTAACTCGAGAGAGAAGAGTGAGACTGACCTCCATTAAGCCAGATGACTAAGGGTTTAGAGACAGGATCATGAAGAGCAGCTTCAGTGAGCCAGTAAAAAAGAGCTCTACCAGATTTTTGATTAACAGTAACATAACCTGAATACTGTTGAAAAGAAACTTTGGGTTGTCCTGGTAGTGCTGATATTCTATCATGGTCTTCTTCTTCTACTCTATTACTACTACTTACACTCATTGATGATAAGAGAAGTAAAAAAGAGAGAAGCATGATCTTATTAGAAGAAGCCATTTGCTCCTCTCAAAGAAATAACAAAAAAGAAGAAGAAGAAGTAGTAGTAGATGGTGAGTAGTACTACTACAAGTATGTATATAGAGGTTTGATGTTATGGCGTTGTTTATTGTATGGTGTGAGTTGTTCTTCAGGAATTAAATAGGAGAGAGAGAGGGGAGGGGGGAGAGAAGAGAGCAGTAATTGGGCTGTTCATTTCAAAAGGCCGGTTTGAGATGCGAGAGGGAGAGAGGTAAATTAGATAAAACCAATTACTTGGGATTAGTACCGGTTACAGATGCATACGAAGTAAAAATCTGCAGCTTGTGCCGGTAATATAGACCAAATTAAAAATGTGATAGTATATCTTTTTTAGAAACAAAAAAAATATATGGTTGTTGCTTTTACGAAGGGTCATGAAGGGTCATGACTTGCCGCTCGTCCAGTTATTCTTTAGCGGCTGCTGAGTCCATCTTTCCAAAGTGTACAAACTTGTTTGGTCATGCAGCAGCCCGTCTTTCCAAAGTGTACAAAATCTACGTGACCGAACATATTTGATTTTTTGTCCACCAGTTAGATTTTGCCCCACCTCTAACAGAAAGGGTAAGTAGTTAGCAGATAAAATAAACAGAAAGGGATGAAAAAGTTGATCACATGGTTTATACACGGCCATAAAAAGTGTCCCTTGAATCCTTCCATGAATTCCTCTTGTAAGTATATGATGAATATGATGGATATGATTAGTAAAACGAATGACACTGCTACTGCATCTCTGTTTTGACCGCCACTGCTTTTTTTTAACTACCTCTCTCTTCTTCTTCTTCTCCTCTTTGGCTCTATACTCTATTCTATCTCTAGTCTCCCACCCGTATGTTCATTAATTTCTAGTTATTATATATATTAATACTATTTTGTGTTTTGTTTGATACGTAGTTCTGTCTGTTTATTATTATTTTGTTCATGTATCTGGATAAGTTTCACAACTGTTTGTTGTTTGATTAGCCTGCATTTACTAGTTGTGGGAGCCACACAGCCAACCGGCTACTGCCTTCTTTAGG
Source organism: Papaver californicum (assembly GCA_023531435.1). Lineage (NCBI taxonomy): Eukaryota > Viridiplantae > Streptophyta > Magnoliopsida > Ranunculales > Papaveraceae > Papaver > Papaver californicum. Next base: position 887,827 of record JAJJMC010023637.1, read on the forward strand.
TTATTATGTCAAGTATTATACATTTCTTAAAACTGCCTTCTTTAGGTTATTATGTCAAGTATTATACATTTCTTAAAATTCCAAATTTGACCAAAAATACTCATTATGCATCTAGTAAATGGTGAAATTCAACTTTTAAATGCTCTGATTTGAGCAGATGCATAACGCGTTAAAATCTTGGTCAAGCGACAGGGAATTGGTCAATTGACAAAGAATAAGGCAAGATTATGCCGCTTATCGCTGAGTTCATCCAACAGTCCAGGCTAGAACTCTTATAAATACCTAATTTCAAACTTAATTCAACTCACACCTTCTCTACACCTCAATCTCTCACACGCATTTGTGTTAATCAAAATTCTCCTCGTCTTAATCTAAAACAAAACTCAGTCAATTTTTTTTCTGCATAATGGATTCTCAAATGGATGCTCCTGCTAAAAAAAATAGTGGTACCAGTTTTTCAATTGCCGAAGATGAAAGCATTTGTAGAAATTATGTTTGTTGCACACAAGATAGCGTCAATGGTTGTTCTCAAGCAGGCAGCACCTTCTGGGGCAACATATTTATGGGGTTTAAAGCGGAAACCATGAACGTCAATTCACGTGATCCAGACTCTTTGTGTACTCGCTTCGGTAAAATTATTAAAATATTAAATAAATATGTTGCTCGTGTCCAACAATATGCTCGTCATCCACCACCGATTGGTGAATCACCATCGAATATAGAAAAAAGGTGTCGGAGGGAATGCCACCTAAAACGCGGTAGAACATTTGAATTAGAAGAGTGTTATAATATCGTAAAAGATTTTCCCAAATTTAATTATTCTCTATTAACAAATAAGCAGCAAGTTCCTATAAGGTCACCATACAACATTGGTGGTTCCTCTACACCAACTTCAAGTCACGGTTCACCAATATCTTCACCGAGTGGTCCACCACCACTCCCTAATTTTTATCTCAATGCAACTAATACCGAGAAACGAAAAGGTTTAGGAATAGCAGCAATAATAGCATTTAGAAAAGCATCCCAAGAAGGAGGAGTCGCTGAAATTTTTAACATGACCGAGTTTATGACTCACCAACGGACAACTGAGAAATAGAGATCCATTGACCGGAAGGTCACGAATAGGAAGTTGAAAAAGAGCCTTCTTTCTCAAAGAGCATTTTGTTAGCCGATATGACAAGAATAAGATTCTTTCTATGGACACCTCATTAATGAATGAGGATCAAAAAAAATTATGGCGGTTGGACTGTAACAAGTTGAAAGGAAGGCATTAGAAGAACAATTACAACCTCCAATCCCAGTTGATGAAGAAAAAAATGATGAAAACGATTACGAAGATGATCTTGAGATTCATCCCCTTGATTAATGTAATAGTTAGTTAGTTTGATAATTAAGTTATATTTTTTAATCATTATTATTAAGACGTAATAATTAGTTATTATTTGAAATAAAATAACTAGTTAGTTCAATAAAGTTATCTTTTTTTCCATTACTTGAAATACGTATTACATAAAGGAAGTGGAAACAATGTAAACAATTTAATAGTGCATATAAATTAATAATTCAAACGGGTAATGAAGAATTTCTTAAGGATGTGGAAACAAGCTTCGTATTTGAATATCTTTCATTTTCATTTTCGCCATTCACTGAAAGCTCTCGCACCAATCTCATTACCGGTTTCCCCGCTAAGTCGATATCAATTGACAATCCGAACTAAAGCTAAAAATTATACTACTCATCGCTTTATTTTTTGAAATCTTACAAACAATTGAGGTACATCACGGTTATAAGGGTTACCGGTGTCAGTGCAAAAGTTATCATGAATTCTTCCCCAATAACTAAAGCTATGAATACCATTTTTTTCGTCGTTCTGCACCTCTGGCTGGATAGCACACTACATAGTTTCTGCAAAGTGATAAATCTTTTTCCCGAGTAAACTTAGCTTGACCCATATTTCAGGAAATCAGAGTGAGATTATAGGAGATGAGATTAAGAGTGTGAGAGACAAAGAGAGAGTATGTATCAAAGTTTTGTGGGAGGTGTGATTTATCTTTGGGAGGTTTAGAGATAACATAGGCAAGGAGATGAGTTGAGAGCAACGGCTATATTTTTCCAACTACTATATTTTTCCAACTACTATATTTTTCCACGTAATTGAAGTAAATATTACTCAACAAAATTTAAACTTGTAATAAATTATTTGAAAGTAAAAAATAGTACATAACATAAAAATTTAAACCAACAAATGAAACTTGTAAATAAACTACTACTTAAAACTAGTATTCCACCTCTTAGAAAGAAAAGAACTTAAAAAAAATATTTAATAATACGGCGATACATTTATACAAAACTTCTGCTCCGAACACACGCAATTGGGCCGTAGTACATACGGTCGCCCGCTCTGCCAAACTCGTCCCAAAGATTCACAGTCATATCTCGTCTTAACGTGTATAGTTCCTTCCAGGTATATCATTCACTGGTATAACCTCAGGACTCAAATCTTCATCAGGGTGGTTGGTCCAACTCTTATCACGTCGGGTTTCTTGGATGACCATGTTATGCAGAATGATGCATGTAAGCATAGTCTTATGCATTTTTGTCGTACTTAAACCACGATAGGGTCCACAAACTATATCGAACTTCCGCTTAAGAATTCCAAAAGTCCGTTCCACATCCTTTCTCAAAGCCATCTGCTTCGTGTTGAAATACCTAATTGCACGACCATTATCGCCCGGGGGGTCTGCTTGTACGCTTGAACTAAGGTAGACCATCTAGTTTTCTACTTCACAAATATTGATTTGAGTATATTAGTAAGGACAAGTTCGCTCCTTGGAGATATATGGGTTTTCAAGTTATTTTGATTACTTATGTAAACAATGGGGTTTTGATTGTGATTATAACTAAACTATACAAAAGTAAGTAAATTAATATGAATATCATAGGTGAAGAATACTGGTTAAAGAATTCATCTTCCATCTTCTAACATGTTATCAACCGAATCAAACTCAACATTCATTTATTATCAATATAATTAACCCTAAAACATCCTATCGTAGGCTTACTCCGGCAAAACTCTTATTTTCGTCAAAGGCTTAAGAGCCACTCTTTGAATCATTTTCAACGAATAACTTGGCGCAAGAGACACCCAAGTTTAACCCAATAAAAGAAATGGTCTTTGTGAGTTGAGGTTATTCTAAAAAATCCGGTGCAAGAGCCACACGGATTTAACCTAGGTCACACTTCTACACATAATTGCATGGTAACATCCCGTAATTAAAAACTATGTTATGCTACTTGTAATAAGGGTCTTTCGAAAATTATGGATCTCAAACCCTAGTTTGTCTATAGATATCAATGCACGCTCGTCTAATTCGCGACTTAAACAAACAAATAATCAATCCTACATGGCGTTATTAATGGTAAAACATAAGCGATATTCAAGAGATTATGAATATATGAGAATGAATACTTCAATTATAAACATGTTTTCCAACTAAGGACAACATCTTTAACCAATAAGAAAGGTTTAGTTCATCATGGATTTCTCAAAATCCATGGAAAATATTCAAGAAAGCAAGTAAAGCAAACCCTAAAAATCGTGATGTTCAAACGCAACTCCAAGCCCTAGCTCCTTCTTCCCTTGTTGTAAAGTGTATTATGTGTCTTTTAAAAGTTTAGGAAGTCTTCTTATATAGTTCTCTTCAATTTTGGTCTTTAGAATCCTTTTGGGCCTTAAATTCTTCAAAATACCGTCAAAACGCGTTAAAATATGTCCCAAGAAGTTGTCGGTTCGGCTGACTCGTGTGTGGAACTTTCCAGCCGAACCTGGCAAGTAATTTTTGCTCCAGAATAGTGTCAGGTTCGGCTGATTTTGGATGGGCAATTACCAGACGAACTTTCTCCTGGACACTCTCTTCTTTCCGTCTAAAATTTGCTCCAAAGTTCGGCTCACTTCTCCAAACTCATTGTTAACTGAACTTTCTACTGCATACTTTGTCCAAAACTCATCTTGGGGTTCGGCTATCATCAATGCATCATTATTCAGCCGAACATTCTCTTGGATACTCCAAAAACTTAATTTCTCGGCTTCAGGTTCGGCTGATTCATGTTGAGCAATTATAAACCGAACTTCTCTCTGTAGACTCAATTATTCAAACTTGTTTTGACCATAACTTTTTCATCTGATGTCGGAATGACCTCATTATTTTTGCGTTTCCTTCGTATTTCAATTTCCTTCAAGATAGAATGAAGAAATATTAGATTTTAATGAGTTCCGTTTGTTCCTTTCTCTTGCTCCAATTGTAGCACTTGACTTCCTTGTTCATTTATTGTCATAATGAACTCCTCTCTTCTTTTTTGGTTGAGTACACTTCAAAACTCCTAAGAAACTCAAAAATAAACAAAATCAAAACATAATGATATGAAAAATAACAAGAAAGCAATGATTTAGAGTATCAAACTAATGCAAATAATGCATCTATCAAATTCCCCCACACTCGCCTTGTGCTAGTCCTCGAGCAAACTAACTAACTACTAAAAAGTAGGGTTTGTGGATTAATTAACTAAAAATAACAATAAAAAATAATAGTAAAGAAATTAAGAATGATTAGGGAGTCGTTCCCCGTTACCAAACGTAAACCGAATTAGTATACTTATCTATCATTCGATCATTCATCACCAGCTTACTGCCAGCAATCACCATAGTCAGGCTACCATCGATTCCCTAATTTCATTCATTGCCAGTTGTTTTAGGTTCAAAGTGAGAGCTTCCTCTTATCCACAACAGACTCAATCCCCCAAAGAAGAGATAGAAAAAAGACCCCCTTCCAAAAAACCATCCATTTTCCCTTTTATAGACTTTCTTTTCTTATCTCTTTAAGGCATATGTCTTCCTCGTTCTTTATTACAAAATTGTCCTTTCTTCCTTAATAGGCTAACCTTGACTCCTTAGTCAACAACCTTTTACTCTCCTTAACCTAATTATTCCTTTTATTGTCCTTGGATATTATGTTTAGGGTCGGATTAGGCCCTTTTGGACAGGGTCAAGCCCTCTTGTCCCCATTCCCATTGTGGACTTGGGCGTACAAATCACATAATGACCTTCTGGCCCAGGTAGTGAATTTTCATGTATCAACATTAGTCTTCTGATTGTTGAAGAGGCATAGTCTCATCAATAGTCATACCAACTGATAAAGTATTACTCAAGGTATGTAAATCGTTTAAGTACAAGTTAACTAGATTTACACAAGTAGGAGCGGAGTATCCATAGCACAATATGTGCTAAAAGCAGAAAACGTTGATAGACTTTGCAGGTCTATAGTTCCATGCACATATCAAAGTGAATAGATTTTTTATTAGTTCGATTGAATCATGACGGGTTGATTTAATATTTTGACGTACTCGCATACGTCGTGAGGCGCGGGTATATGATGTATGATGAGACGTCCAATAAAATGGTTGTTTTACATATGAGAAAAAAAGTTGGGTTTCAACTGTCATATCGTGCAGTTTTAAGTGAAGGCTCTAATAGGGTTGCGTTGTTTTCCTTTAAAAACCATGGGTTCATTCTTACTTTTAGTTGAATTCGATTTTGTGGAATGATAACGCGTTAACAAATATCGACTCTTTGACTAAGGAGGTCATGTCCTGGAAGGCTATTGTACTAATTATGGTGATGTTAAATGTGATTCTCAACGTACGAACACGCATTATCTGATGTAGACGCGTCGAGTGTTGTATTAAGGCTCCTATTGTATTTGGTGTTAATAATAACTGTTATAGGCTTATACCGTCGTATTAATCGAAGGGAATTTCCCATTATGCGAATAATTTATATACTAGCTCGTTTGTAAATGCGGAAAACTATTATGATAAAACGGTGTTGGATATCGTTTATTACTCATTTCCTTTGAAGCGCTTTGGCATAAAAGTGAAAGGTTGAGAAAATGGGTGGTGATGACGCTCTATTTGTGTTATCCTAAGTTAATTTGGGTTTTCAATTTCCCCGGTATAGTTTGGCATTCAGTCCCCGGTGTCGAGAAGTTTATAAGGAGCAGTTGGTGTTAGTGATCTAAACGTTTGTATGAATGAAATTCTTTTAAGATGTCGATTGAGTTTCAATGTCGGCTAGTAATAATCTCTCTTCATTAAATTTAAAAAACGTATACTTAGTTCTTGAAGTGTTGATGATGCCCGATGAGCGTTTATGAAGTGTCGGGAACTCGACGCATGACTAAGAACGTTTTATTATGAAAGCCCTTTGAGTTCTTTGACCTTTTAAAAAAAATTACATTTGAATTGTATTACTAGTCCGCTAGACTTTTCCCTCCCACCCACCCACCCACCCCCACCCACCCCCCACTTTTTTTATGTAGGAGTTGTGCAGTTCAAAAATTCGAAGCAAGTATGATGAAGACGACGCATATTCTCTATACCCCTTTCTTTTGTCTAGAGAGGAGAAGAGCAAGACAATTAAGTCTAACTACTTCTCTGTAGAATAGGTGGACCTTACTTCATTATGAAATGAGTGGCTCGGCATCGAGGCCGACTCATTTCGTGTTTTTCTCTGATTTCTCTTTTGAAGGACCGTATGAAAACTTTAACTTCTTTGTGGAAGGAGTAACTCGGCATTCGAGGCCACCTCATTTTATATCTCGCTCGGTGTCGAGGCCGGTTTATTTCTTATCTTGCTTTGACTTCTGTGGAAGGAGCGTATGATGACTAACCTCTCTGTGGAAGTAGCTCTTACTTCACTATGGAAGGAGCAGCTTGGCATCGAGGTCGGCTCATTTCATATCCCGCTCGCCATCGCATCCGGATTATTTCATCTTGCTCGGCATAGTGACTGACTCATTTCATGTTGCTCTAACTTCTTTTTGGAATAAGCGTATAATTATCTAGACTGGGATAGAGGCCCTTAAGTATGCCCACCACCGCAATTATAATTGTCTGGATTAGGATGAAGGCCGCTTAAGCCATTCTCATCACTGGAGTCATGAATTTTTTGTCTCATTAGTGTTAGGTGTTGGCTTGGTTGAACAGGGGCTCTTCGCCCTTTGCCGCTTTTGTGACATTGGTATTGGATTGGTCTAACAGGGGCGTTTTGGCCTCTACCGCTCTTCTGACCTTCTGTATTTAGTTGTTTGGTCGAACAAGGGCGCTTTACCCTCTGCCACTCTTGTGACCATTTGTACTCAGTTACCTGGTCGAACAGGGGAGCTTTGCCCTCTTTCGCTCTTGTGACCATTTGTACTCAGTTGCCTGGTCGAACAGGGGTGCTTTTCCTTCTGCCGCTCTCGTGACCCTTTGTACTTAGTTGCTTGGTCGAACAGGGGCGCTTTACCCTATGCCGCTCTTGTGACCATTTTCTTTGTATGTCTTGGACTGGGATGGAGGCCACTTAAGCCGTTCACATTGTCGTAGTCATAGTTGTCTTGACTAAGATAGAGGCCGCTTAAGTCGTTCCCATCGTCGTAGTCATAGTTGTCTAGACTAGGATGGAGGCCGCTAAAGTCGTTCCTACCGCCGTAGTCATAATTATGTGCACTGGGATGGAGGCCTCTTAGGCCGTTCCCACCGCCACAGTCATTGGTGTTGAGTGTTAGCTTGGTCAAACAAAGGCGTTTTTCCCTATGTCGCTCTTGTGACCATTGGTGTTGGGACTTGCCTTGGTCGAATAGGGACGCTTTGCCCTCTTCTGCTCTTGTGACCATTTGTTTGAGTAATATTTTGGTCGAACAGTGTCGCTTTTCCCTCTGCCGCTCTTGTGCCCATTTGTTTGAGTAGTAGTTTGGTCGAATAGTAGCGATTTGCCCTCTGCCGCTCTTGTGACTATTGATGTTTGGTGTTAAGCTTGGTCGAACTATAGCGCTTTGCCCTCTGCCGCGCTTGTGACCATTTGTTTGCATGTCTTGGACTTGGATGGAGGCCGCTTAAACTATTACCGATGCATATGGGATTTTTGACGTTTTTACACATACTTTGCTAAATAAGATAGTTTATACCTGTGATTAGGTGACTCGTATATAGACGCCTCATGCTTTCCTTAACCAATCACATGATATGTACAAGGTATATAAAAGTAAGAATGAAAATCGTATAACACTATCACGTGAAAGTCTATATGCATAAATTTTTATTCGAGGACAACAATTATAAGGTAAATGCTGAGTAAAATTAAGTGGAAATGCTAAGAAGTGACAACTTACTAGTTACGTATTTAAAAGCCTAATATTTTTATAAATGGAATTGCTTATGTAGGAGATGTAATACTTAGCATGTATTTGTTAATGCATGATGCAAGTCAAAAAGAAATTACTAAAAAGATTAAGGATAAAAAGATAAATATTATCTCCTTTTGGTGTGCTAGCCATGGTCCTGCAAGCAAGCGACGCTGGTGCATTATATGATGCAAACAATGCTTATGTTAGCTACTGCTTGCCTTTAGCTTTGTTGAGGACAGTGGCAATGCGGTTTGGAGCTGAAGCTTTCTTCCTTAAGTGACAATTCGCGACAACTCTTGGCCTTTGATGAATCAAGTAGCAAAACACCGATAGCTTGGGTATGCGGCTATGGACTGCAGGAGTGTAAAACAGCCTCACCAGTTTGATGTTGACTCTCTCCTCTTTGAGTTGGGTTGGCAGTCTCGCATAGATGAGGAGAGTTGGTGTTTGCCTTTCTGTGACATCTGTTGATGTTAATTGAATAACACTTTTTGCATAAACATTTATACAGTTACAAAGATTAACTTTGAACACATTTTAACGAGACATTAAAACAACACCATTCATACAACTTTAAGAATCCGATTCTACTTTAAACGTGAAATGCTAAAATTCTTATCTGATGCAAAACTAACACAACACGATCAAAAATAGGAAAAGGCAGTTTACAAAGTATTTTGTACGCAACAATGCACAAGATGTTAAAGATATCATGGACAAGGACTATTTTCATCATATATTATAAAGCTAGCTCATATCATTCATATTTATCTACAAGATACACCACATGTTAAATTTAAATGTTTTAAATAAAAAAGGGGAACTTTCATAGGTTGTTCACATGATTTGAGACAAGGCATACATTCACAGGGCTACTAGGGAGTTATCGGCCATTGCGAGGCAGCGGCTCTACCAAGAAGATTAATATTTAATCGAACATGACCAGCTAGGTGAGCAGAGTTAGTGGATAATGAGAATACAAATAACTATGTGACTTGCGCTTCTTGATGCTTCATGCTAAATGTATGAGATATATAAAGAAAATTAATAAAGATGAATAAGTGATGGAAGGAGATTTATGAAAAATAAATCTATTATTTTATTATTTATATTTTATTAATGTTATTTTTAGTAGAAAAAATAATTAATTTTTGGATTTATTATTTAGGGTAATTTTGGAAGAGTCTAGAAGTTTATTTTAAGAGTTTTAATAAGTTAGGAAAGTTGTCTAAAGGTAGTACCTTGGGAAGTAAATTTATATGTTTTTGATAAGCTTAAGGTTTGTTTAGTGGGTGTTATTTATATAAGGAGCTCCAAAAACAAAAATTAGGGGGAGTTTTTGATTAATTAAATTATTTTATTTTCATTAAACTTGTTGAGTTTATTGATTTTGATTTTTATTCATAGTTGGGTTTAGCCCGAAGTCTGAATATTAATCTCATATCTATAGTCGTTATTCGTAGTGAATTAACGAAGTCTAGAGAACCCCGTAGATTTTAGGATATCTCTTTGAATAACAACTAATTTTCATCTATTTCTACCAATTCTACTGGTTACTTTTTAATAATTTTATTCCGCTGCGATTATTATCATCTTTACAGCTTCCGATCTGCATCAGTTGGTATCAGAGCAAATTCAACTGCTTAAAACAATATATGGAGGACTCTTTTATATACTTGGGAAAAACCCTAACTTGATAGTCAAGAAAGGATGGGAAAAAAAACCTAAACCGACTAAAACACTAATTTACTATTTTTGGCAAATTTTGGTCGACCAAAAATAATAAAAGTATTCATAAAATAAAACTATTTGGCACAAACGGCGACCCAAACGGACTCCTAACGAAGAAGTTATTAACAAAATAAAAAAAATCCTAAAATAATAAAAACGCTTGTTTGAAGCCCTAAACGATGGAATTTGGCTAAAATATGAAGACCATGCGACGAAGTACCATGTCTTGATCGTCGGCCCGTTTCCAATCAAAATGGACCCCTCTTGAGCTAAATTACGACACTCGGGTCTTTAGCCTCCAAATAGGCTATAGCCTGCTCATCTACATCAGTAAGGGTACTAAATTTAAGCTTTGTTAATGCAATTGTTTTCTTAATGGCAACAAGATAGTAAGCCAAGATTCATAATTGCAAGATAAATGTAGGTATAGATATGTGGATACTTAGCTTTATGTCTTAACTGTGGAGATGAAGTTACTCACAACACTTAGCATATCTGCAGATCATGGCCTTGATGAGTTGAGCAAATTTAATCATCTAATGAAGATGTTTATCACAAGCAACAACTATACTTAGTCAAGCAAGCTCATGCTTTTAGAGATCTGAGATAAGTTGAGATTCCATATGTTTTTGGCTAAAGTGAGACATTCAGTTCATGCTCATCACTATAAGGCAGTCTAGCTTTTCCCTAGTATTTTAGCAGGATTTTGTTGTAAATTAGCTCATGCTTTTAGGAAGTAAAGAGTGTTCATGGTTCAATTATTCGCAGATGACAATTAAAAATCATGCTTAAGATAAAACCATTGTTCAAGGTGTACAATGGATATAACAATCAAAAGGAATAATTGACGAAGATAGTGAACATTTATCTCTTTTAGGGCTTGTTATTTCATTTTAGAGAATTTAACCCTTGCTCTTTAAGAATTATCCAACGTCTTTAACAATCTTTTCACATGCAGAGATGAAAACATTTGTTATCGGTTGAATAGTTCAGTTTTGCTTCATTGTGATTCAAATATATTCACCACAACTTGAGGTTCTGTGGTTGATACAAACTGAGAATGAAATAGAGAGCTTTTGATTAGATGCATAGTTCACACCCTGTGATCAAATTGCATCTGCTATTTTGTTATAAATAACTAGATTAAATTTTAGACTGAGCAGATACAAGATCAATATGAGATCAAAAATAGTGATTCAATGAAAATCAAATCGAAATTATGAGTAATATAGATACAGTTACGCTGATTTCAAATCTGAAAATCAACTTTTAATCGAGATTAAAGATAAAGATATTTCATGATTTTCAATCAAGAAACCCTAGAATATTTTTTGAGATTTTGATCTCAAAAGATAGATTAGAACGAGATAGATACAGATCTCAATTCTGATCATAAATTTATCAAGAAATTTTTGATGAATTCGTCGAATTGGGTTTTCAAAACCATAAAATTATTTTTTCTAAAAATCGATTTCAACTCAAAATTTTAGCAACTATAATTGAAATAGAGTCATTAGAATGATTAAACTTATCTCTTTAAATAGTTGTTGATGAGTTTTTTTTTGCAGATGCAGCTGTTGATGATGAATTTCATCAAATGTTCTCCGTCTTTCCTCTGAATTATACCACTATCAACAAGAAAACTTTGATTTCAATCTAAAAAAAAAATCAGTATTGATCTCGGCTCTTGAGTCTGAGTTAAATCAATCTGCTATATTCTTTGTACGATAAAGATTGTTTGAGAGAAAAAGGGAGGCGGCGTTGGCAGAAGAGAGGAAGTTGTTTGAGAGAAAGAATGTGGTGACAAGGAGAGAAAAGAGAAGAGACGCGGAGAGGAAAGAAGAGACGCGGAAATAAAATTAGCCATGGGAATTGATTCGCCGGGTTAGAGAGTATACTGTGGTCGCCAAATGTTTTAGGGTCAAAAGTGAGAGCCTCTTTCTATCCACAACAGACTCAATCCCCCAAAGAAGAGAGAAAAATAAGCTTCCCTTTCCGAATACCACCTTTTTCTCTTTTATAGACTTTCCTTTCTTATCTCCTTAAGGCACATGTCTTCCTCGTTCTTTATTATAAATTGTCATTTCTTCTTTAATAGGCTAAACTTGACTCATTGGTCAACAACCTTTTACTCTCCTTAACCTCCTTATTCCCTTTATTATTATTGAATATTATATTTAGGGCCGTACCAGGCCCCTTTTGGACCGGGTCAAGTCCTCAAGTCCACAGTCCCCTTGTGGACTTGGGCTTACAAATTACATAATGACCTTCTGGCTTAGGTAGCGAATTTTTATATATTAACACCAGCAACTATCATCGAGAATCATTGATGGTTGCAAAGTCTGGACGCGAGAAGAAAAAGAACTCTAAAATCAAGCTCTCGTTGTGAATTGTACTTTGGAAAGAGGAAAATGAAGTTCCCTTAGCAAATGGCTTGGTGCCTTTAACACTATTTTAAAAAAACTTACAGCCCTTAGTGGAATGGATGGTTCCATTATAATTATCTGAATCTTAGCTGCCCCTTAACGTTGATGGAGTGCTAATAGTAGTTTCCCTTGAAATGGCTATTTTTCCCTTAGTTCTTGTTTTGCTTATAACTTTCTCATACGAAGTCGGAATGACTTCATTCTTTCGTGTTGGAATCGTTTCATCGTCCTCTATGACATGATGACAAGAAATATTAACTTTATACAAGTTCCACCTAGTCTTTGGCCCTTATTCACTTGAAACTCTTATTTTCTTGCACAATTAAGTGTTGATTCACTTTTTTTGGATGATTTCACCTACTAAGAGATAAATAAACAAAAACAAACATAATATGAAATAATTCACAAGAAACCTAGCAAATACTAGCATGAAATTGATACTCTAAATATGTAAAATATACACATATCAGTAGTTTTTGGTGCATTTTTTTTCTTGAAGAATCTATGAAGTAATTGAAGTTCTCTCTTCAAGTTTTGTTCTATGCTTGCAAACTACTTAGCTTTATGATTTGTAACATAGAACTTAGTACATATTTTGAAGGGCTAATTAATATATTAAAATATGATCTTAACTTCAGTCTTATTGATTCTCTCATCTGTGATACCTCTTCTCCATGGAGTATTAACATAAACTTGAGGTTTTACTGTAGCCCTCTTGTCTTTAGTGGCAATTTCATTTGGAGGATCAACATCTTTTACACTTCGCACAAAGTTGCCCATTGTTTTTGCAAATGACCTTGTTTGAAATTTTTTTTATGGTTAATCCATAACTCCATATCCACTATGACTGTTTTCCACTCCAATTTAGAGGCATCAACTGTTGGATCCCAATGATGCACGATGACTGTATGACCATTAAAATATGAAAATTTCTTCTTTAAGATGAAAGATTTATCTTACTCTTATTCAAAATTGATATAATATACATATTTTTTTCATGGTAGATGAAGATAAAATTTCCAATATTTTTCCAAATTCTTTTTGCAGCCTCTTCAGCAAAACCAATTGACATCGGTTCTTCAATATAAACCCTAGCTATACTGTTAGACCAAATTTTTACGCCCTCTTGAATATCCAGATCTCATGAACCACAATTCTATCTGCAATTGAAGTGTTTTTCATTTGACTTGTAAGTTAACCTACTGATTGAGTTGAAGATGAAGCCATAGAACTTTGGGTGAAAAAGGACGGATATCTGATTTATCTGGAAAGATATAGGATGAGGTAACTGAAGTGTCTTGGAACAATTTTATAAAGGGTATCGACGAAATCAAATACGTTGGAGATGACATGGGTTACGAAATGAAACCTGAAATTGACACGCACCAAATAAACCAAGTAGCGAAACACATGTGATAAGGGCTTAATTCACATTTTACTTTTTAATATGATTATTTTCTAGTTTATGTCTTATATTAGGCAAATCATAAGGAGCTACAAAGTGCTAAAATGGACAAGGAAGTAAAGTACTATTAATGAAGAAGGGACAAATACCAAATTTAACTCATTCAAATACAGGATTTTTTTAATACTATCTTGAAGAAAAACAGAATACGAAACCAATGCGAAAAGAATAAGGTCAATTCGAGTTCGGACGAAGAAGTTACGGGAAAAACAACCGAGATAAATAAAGTGAAACCCATAGTATTACAATCGGTAGATAATGGGGAACCGTTCCTACCGATTGTAGATGTTTTTGGACACAAAAAAAGTTCGTTTTAAGGGTCTTACAATCGTTAGATATGATAGATATCGATTCTACCGATTATGGCAAGCCAAGAGAGACTTCTTGGACGTGTTTTGGACTTCTAAAAGGAGGAAACTTAGTCCTAATGGGTTTCTTAACCCTACAACGTCCTACCTCTCATACTACAACTTAATCTTAATTCCAGGGTTTACTCCTTTATGGGGAAACCATTCTTCTTTGTATTATGAGTAGCTAAATCTTTGTTGATTAAGGATGAATTCAATGTTTTAAGCGTGAAGTTTTATTTAGTTAATACAAGTTTGTTTGAAGTTACTATCATCATCGTTTGTTTTCACTATATCTAGAGTGTATGATTGATTTTTAGATTGTTTGGGTGCGCAACCAAGTTATTCTATTGATCATTCTATCGCTACTAGAGAGTTGAGCAATCCGTAATTGTCGATCATCTCCTACACAAGTAGACAACGTGAGACCTTGCAGAGGGATTCTGTGGTGCAATCGTGTGTGAAGACAATACTAGCAAGTGGACCGAGCATACTGGGTCTAACTACTGGGATCAAACCTAAATTAATAAATCTTAAAGCGTTCGATCGAGTTACACCTTATAAGTGTACGTCAAGGCGGCTCAGTTGGATATAATCCGGTGACTAAGCGTACCTATTATCCGGTGATATAAGGAGTTTTAGGGATAGCTAAGCGTACCTGCTATTCTACGGTTGGTGATGAATGATTCTGACGAAAGATAGATAAGTCAACATTTGGTAACAACGAATGACTCTCTAATCATCTTTCTTTCTTATTATTTTAGTTAATTAATTCACAAACCTCCTTGTTAGTATTTATTGTAGTTTTGTTAATCCAAATAACCTATCAATTACACAGCTCTATGTGTGAACGATCCTTCTACCGTTGTATTACTAGTTAATTAGTGGAAAATATATTGATCAATTTGTTGCACTTACGATACGCATCAACATGTAACAATGAAACTGATGGAGCATATAAGAATTTCCATCAAATCTAAAAACAGTTCTAAAGAAAAAGAAAGACTGCCAGGACAAGACAAGATTAAACAAAAAATGCAAAAATAGGCAGATTAAATATTAAAGAGACAATTTGCTATAATGATTAAAAGCATTAAAAGACATGCAACTACTTAAATTTTAGATTTGGAACATATTAATGGCGAGAGAAAAATACTGAGTTAACCCCGAGTTATGGTCCGATTTACAGACAGTCTCTTTCCACTTCCTTAATTTTCTTCTTTATATTCCTACGCTCCCCTGATCAATATATACGGAGCATTGGAGAACAATCCAATTCACAACCACTATCTCATGTTTTGGAAAGGGAAAAGGATTCATAGTTCAAGAATATGCAGTGGTGGAATCAAGATTTACTATTTTGAGGGGTAAAAACTAATTAAAAACCTATGAGTTCGATAACTTTTTAATTTATGAATCAAGTTTTACGATTTTTGGATTGAATTTTGTTAAGTTTAAATAATAGAAAAAGATAATAATCTTGTGTATAAATATATATTTTTTACTATGTATGTAGAGATCTAAAAGTGAGGTACAAATAATACGAGTTGGATGGACTAGATTATATAGATATTATGATTTAAAACATCCAAGACGAGTGAGTTAAAATGGTAAATATATCATATGGGGTAGTAATGAAAATGGTATATTCAATGCTAGATTTACCATTTCTACTAAAGTTAGCAATTTTCAAATTTAACAGGCGCATGACGTGTTGTTTTAATCTACATCAAATATGCAAAGTTGTTTAAAACACCGAGCGATGTTTTAAACTATTCTCAAAGTTGTACGAAGTTTGAAACATATCCTGGTTTTAAGAGGGTTTTTAAAAATCGAACTTGGGTTCAATTTTAAACTATATTAGGCAGTTTTTAACACCGCCAAAAAACTAAATTTGTTTGAAACCCTGCCTGATACGTATGCGTACATTTAAACACCATAGTATATGTTATGTTTAAAATAATGTTATAAAAAACTGGCAGTGTTTTAAACTGCGACCGAGCATTTGAGTTGTGTTTTAAATTCCGCTCGAATATAGGAATTCAAGCGCCTAATTTTTGGGTTGTTTTTTAAAGTATGTACACGAAGAATGTAAATAGCGTCGCAATGAAGGTTGGCGGTTGGCTGATGCATATCGTGGGTGTAATTAAATTAGTGATTTTATTTTCATTCAATTAAAGAATAATATAATGGAAGTCAAGTTCGTTCTCACGAGGAGCGAGGTATTTCAGTTGTCAAATTTCACAAAGGGGGGTTTGTTTTAGGGTTTAAGCAAAGTAAATAAGAAAGCAATTAAAAGTAAAGTTATAAGCAATATAGAGATATATGATTGACGAATCCTTTTTCGTTACTAGACAAACATTGAATTAGTATATTCATCTACTCATTGTTAATCATAGATTATCACCGACTGTAGAATAACATCTAGATCAGTGTTATCCCATAAATTCCTTATATCACTGGATGCAGAAGTTCTCGCCTACCAGATTTTATTCGTCATAGCCACCTAATAGTAGATCACACAAAGTGTAATTTGGTTGAATGCTTTATATTTTGTGAATTTATAGGTTAATTCTAGCAGTTAGACTCTTAGATGAAGGTCCACTTACTAGTGTTGTTCATACACACAATTGCTCCATATAATCCCTCTGTAAGACTCGTGTTCTCTACTTGTGTACGAGTCAATGAACTATTACTATCTTACAACTCAATACTAGCACTAGATAAATCAACAAATCAATTTAGTTGGCCACCTAAACAATCTATCAATGAATGATAAACATTCTTTATAGTATAAACAAATGATATGATAAACTCAAAATAGATTCATATAATAACTCAAATCATGTATAAAACTTAGAATGCATCCTCAATCAATTAGGTTTTTAGCTAATCATGGATGTAGAAGCATCCATGTTTTACATATAAGAAAGTAGATAAGAAATCGTTACGATAATAGAACCGCTCTGAAACCCTAGCTTTCTCTTCTTGTGTTGTTTTCTCCTCTATGACTTGCAAAATAGTGTAAAGATATCTTGTTAACGTCTTGGGAGTCTCCTTATATAGTACTCATGATATATAGGGCTTTGAATCCTTCCGGGACTAAGTTGTATAATTTAGTAGTCCAAAACACGTCAAAACGATCCCCATAAGTATGCCACAGTCGGCATTGTCGATTTCCATGACCTATACTCTAGGACCAAAATAGCTCAAATTATCTGTCCCAGAACTTGCTACAGTTGGAATTATCGATTTCCAATGAGCAATGCCGATTCTAAGGGTCAAAAATACAATTTTTCTATATGAAATAGTGTCACAGTCGGTATAGTAAGGAGCAATGCCGACTGGAATGTTGTAGACCACTTTCTCTTGCTTCAGCTGTTTTGTCCATAACTTATTCGTCCGAACTCGTAATGACCTCATTCTTTTTGTGTTCACTTCGTATTCTCGTTCTCTTCAAGATGGTTTTAATAAATTATGGATTTTAATGAATTAAATTTGGTCTTTGGACCTTCTTCACTTGTGGAGCTCATTTTTTTTGTTTATTTCATGTCGCAATAAACTCATTTCTTCTTCTTTGGACTTGGGATGCTTAAATACTTGAAGTGATTCACTCCTTATATATTTTGTAGCCATTTTCACTCTTACTAGGATGATTCACCTAATATAAGACATAGGATAGAAAACAAACGTAATAACAAGTAATATACAAGAATTATAGCAAATATTAGTATGTATTTTACACTAAAAACATGTGAATTATGCACTTATCACTGGATTTGGACAATATCGTGAAGAAGTGTGCCAATAGCCTAAGGGATAACGTCGAGGTAGGCCAGCGTCTTGCATGGTGGCACACAGAGTTTGGCGCTGGTATAAGCCAGCTAGCATTGGCTATCGCGATGGGCACCTCATGCTTTTTTGTTTGTTATTTATGCGTAGTGCTATTGATCCTTGCTTTTGGTAGCGTAAGCACTTCCATCTGTGCAAGCATTAATTTGGCACCTTTGTCTAATCATAATAACAAGGCCATTACTAACACCGGTTGTCGAAGAAATCAACGTGGATTTATTGTACTCGGGATAAGTACAAATCACCTTATCTAGAGGGAAATCCATTTAGGAGTTGGTTGTTCATTTTGTATAGTCTGAAAATATCTGAGGAGTATTGCAATACACACCAACAATATTATGAGATTAATAATAGAGATTTCATACAGAGACAAGTACTGACTCATTCAAAAAAACCAAAAAAAAAAATACTAAGCTATATAATATTGAGAGTTCATCCGGGTGAAGCTCTAATATATATATACATAGAGGCTATATGGATCATATACTCTAAATTTCCTTGTGAAATTGAATAGATATACATACTATATGTTTTTGGTACGAGACCATATAGAGATTCATATATTTTACATTTCTAATATGGGCCAAAAATAAATTTACAATTTTCGCCTTTGGAAAAAAAAAACACCACCAACAACAATGTAATGGAAATTTCATATTGGAGTCCGAAATACAATTCTACTAGTATCATACTTATATATTTTTATCTAGTCGTAGCCACTGTATCCATCCATGAATGAAAACATGTCATGAATATTGGTGGTGTCTACAAGCATATAAATGCTAGGAAGTGTCATACCAGTTTTTTTTTGGCATACAAGATTGAAATGACATAGTGTTGCCCATTTCAGTGATGTGCCTGTGTTTTCTCTCAGCAACACTATTTTGCTGAGGAATATTTGGACAAGAAACACATACATCAATACTAGACTAATCCAAGAATTCCCTTGGCTTGCCTTTAACCAACTCATATGCCCCATCTGCTTGAAAAGTCTTGATGTGAAGAGATATAAGATTATCATAAAGTATTTTGAAGTGTTGAAAACACGCTAGACTCTCATCCCTTGTTTCCATTGTATATATCCAATGAAACTTGCTAAAATCATCCACAAACAAGATATAGTACTTATAACCCAAAGTAGAGACAGTTGGAGAGGGTCCCCAAATATCACAGTTAACCAATTCAAGAGGAGTAGTTGTGGTCCTTGTAGATGGTTGAAAAGGTAGCCTTTTGATCTTACCAAGCTAACAATATGTGAGTTGAATTTGAGAAGAGGAAATAACTTTTGAAGTATTATGTTAGATGAATGTCGAAATACGCAATGCCATATAGTGGGTGAGGCTTGAAGACACACATGAGCTTGAACATCTGAAGAAGTTGTAGTGATCCGAAATATCCCCCAGGTAAGTCCTACTTCTAACCTCAGTTCATATGTTCAATCTTACTCCCTCTCGTCTGTCTCTTTTAAGATTTCCAAGCTCTGTAATTATTTCATTCCAACTAATCAGCTAAAGCGACAACAAAGGAGTGTCAAACAGACTTGTATTTTGGCTAATCATGGGTTTTTTTTCCTTTTTTCTCTTGAAACTCTCTTGTTAAACTTCAATTTTATTTTGTTTTGTTTTGTTTTGTTTTTATGATGTATATTATTTGAGTTCATTAGTGATTGCAACTCTTAATATGTTTTTTCATAAGGTTAGCTAGTTCTTCATTCACCAGTATAAAATGAGATTCATATCCTTTTAGACTATAAATACTCTAACCAGAGAGTTTTAAGATGTAGTTGACATTTAATTAATTTTGAGTTTGTTTATATTAGCATAACATCGTAAGCTTAAACTCAGATTTGGAACTTTACTTAGTTTGTTTTTAGGTCTGTGTGTTATCTCCCGGCTCTCTTGTACAATTTTTTTTCCATCTTTCAATTTCAATTTAGCTGGTTTTAAATCTTGTTATTTCAGGTTTTCCATTTCAGTTCAGTTTCAATATCTAGAGTAGCTAATTTTTGATAGTTTGCTTCTCCGTTGCTGATAGTGGGCTAGGACTTATATTTTTCCCTAGTCTTGTACAATTTTAACAACTTTAGTTTCAAATTATCTGGCTGTAATCTTGTTTTTGCATCTCATGAAAAAGCACATTAATCTTTAAACTTTTTTAGGAATTATTGCGTCGTACTCTTTTTCCTTCGTCAAGGTTTTATCCTTATTCCTTGTCAAGGTTTAACTAGGTAACATATGCATGTCCAACATTATATCATGTTCTTTCTTCTAAAAATTTCGATGTTTTACTATTGACTATCTTTCATCAGTCCTATTTTCCTTTTCATGTAATAACTACTTTAGTTATTTATGCTTTAACTCTAGGTGAACTAAAAGGGTTATTCCATAGGACTTTGTCTCTATCTAAAGCAGCCCTTGCATCTACCATTTCCAGCTAGCCTTTAATGTTAATTTTATTATATAAAAAAATCCAGCACATAAATTATAATATACAAAGAAAAAACAAAAATTATGCATTTATGACTCTATTTCTATATATTTTGCAAGTATTTATGAATATTAGATATGTATAAATTTGTTAGTTTGTTTGAATACTTGCATTTTTTAGGTAAATGGATTACAATATTTCTGACTATATTGAATCAATCGTTTATAGAATTTTTTTGGAAAATAGGTAGATATCCAGGAAAGATAAAATTGATATATCGAATTAAAAACTCTAAAATATCTTTGTATTTGATCTTAATTACAATATTACCAAAAATAATTATTTCAAAAAATTTCATCTGTAAATACTAATCCGAAGAATCTTATATACAGTAGTAGTCATTTTGGTGTTTTACCTATACGATAAACATTCCACAAAAGATAAAGAGTTAAGCAAACAGTGTTATATCAACGGACACGTGGAGTTATCTAATAGGCTGTGACAGAAGAACAAAAAGAAATTAGGTGAGGCACAAAATCCGTTAAATCTGAAAAAATAAAATAAAATCGAAATGAGAATGGCGGGAGAAGTTAGTTAATTAATTAATTTGTAGGGGGGAGGGAGAGAAACGCCAAAAAGATTGGTTCACTTTCAGCCAATCCAAATCATTTCACACGTGATTCTAACTTTTTGAATTCCTAATTCCTTTTTTTTATTTTTTATTTTAATTTGTTCGACTTAGACAACCGAAAAAAAGAAAATTTTCATCTCAGAAATTCATTTCCTAACCACCAATCTTCAAACTTTATCATCTCAACCAGGTAAATTTGTTATTTTTCAGTTTCATCCTTTCATTTTCTCCTTTTTCATTTCTTTTTCTGCAAAAAAAAAAAAACACACAATGTTTGCTAAGTTTTTCTAATTTTTTTCTTTAGGTTGATTTGGGAGGTAGAAGGATTGAATTTCTCATCGCCTCTGCAGCACCGACCGATAGTCACAGTTTTCGGCGGCTCATCGATCCATTGTCGAATAGATATAATCCAGTGAGTAAGTTTCTTAATTTTGTTTTAATTCAATGCTGTCTTTAATTTATTGTATTAGTTTTTCTCATGCCATTTTCATTCATGGATTTTTGTTAGATTATATGGAACTTTGTATATCTAAGTTAACACCAGCGACAAAAATTCAAAGGAGAATTGTCTTATGAGATATGCATTATTCTTTGTTTGTGAGATTTATATCAATTCTCTTGCAATTAAAAATGACGCGTGTTTATAATCTGATCTTTTGTACGTTAACCTTCTGAGATTAAAGGTTACCTGCTCTTTGTTAAGCACCATATTAAGAAAAAATAAATGAGTTGATGGTTTCATTTCATGTTTTTCTTGTTTCAGCATTTGTAAGATGTTTTTCGGGACCTAGTTAGAGCATGAATACAATTATGGAATTTCGTGATGGGGGTGACAGTAATAATCATTCTACGACAAAATCTGAAACTACTCTTAGCGAAAGTGATCTTTTAACGCCAAGTAAGAAGTCTGGGTCCTCGTATTCGCCTTCTTCTCCCTCTTCTTCTTCGTCGGGCTCTTCATTTGATGAAGATTTCTTCCAACTAGAAGGCACCAAAGATAACACGTTGGAAACAGGCACTCTTAAACTTGGTCAAAATACTCATTTGGCTTCAATAAATGGTCAGGACAAGGAGGATATCCCCATCACTGTTTTCTCTCCAAAGTCCCAAGGATCTGATCTTGGATCTTTGGGACCTGCATCACCAGGATATGTGTCTGGTATGAGTACTGATTTACTTTTACCAAGCGGGTTAGTGAAGCAATCCCCTCCAATCCAAGTGATGGGCAGGACAGATGACTTTGAAAACTCTTATAGGATTCCGTCTTCTGTGTTTGCAAGAAGTAAATCCACAACAACGCAAGAATGGAGTGTGGCTTCCAATGAATCATTGTTCAGCATTCATGTCGGGAATAACAGTTTCTCTAGAGAACAAATGGCTTTGTTTGGTAATACGGGAGACTTGGGTAAATCTGGGGAGTTGGTCTATCCTCTTACCAAATCAGGAAAGCTGATCTACCCTCTTAACAAGTCTGTAGAGTTGAAATCTCCTGATTCTAAGTCTGGAGAGTTGGTTTACCCACAAAACAAGTCTGAAGAGTTGATCAGCTACCAAAGTAGTGCACCCCAAGTTAGCACGGTAGTAAAATCTGAAAATAATTCTTTGAATTTGGGGGAGAAGTTAGGTGTAACTGAAGCAGCAGCCGAAACCATGAAGGAGGTTTTGAGGGTTACTGCAGAAGACCGTTACAAGGAAAAGACACCTACTGAAGGGGTCCGTCTTTCTTCTAGTGTCTCTCCCCGCTCTGATGCAAGTGGAACCAGCATCCATTCTTTTGCTTTTCCCATGTGAGTTGCTACTGGTAGAAAAAATTTCATATATTAGCACTAAAGTTATAAGTACTACTTAATGATTATGTGTGCGTTACTGCGATTTTTATGATGTTTGTATATAACTGTGTGTTGATGAAGCTGACTTGCCAAAGGTAGGATTGAATAGTGTTGCATCAAAATACTTTTTGCTCCATTTTTTGTGTATTTGTTTTAAATTATTTGTCACATATGTATTTATTGCAAAGCTACTTATGCATATTTTACTATACATTGAAATGTCAGAAAGTTAACTCTTTTACGTTCAGCAATCCCTATAATGTCGATCATAAGTATAACAATTCTGCACTTATCCTGTCACGGTGTTTACTTTCACGTGATTATTAAATAGGATCACCAATGTCAAAATTGGTTTTGCTCTTTCTAGAGGGTGTTTGAGTGACGACGAGTTAATCCTCCCCAAAACTTTTCCCTTGCCAGACATTCCTTATTTTGTTGATCCTACACTCCCACATGAAAAACATTGTGTTGTTTCTCTGCATTTGGTTGTGCTTGTATACTTTTTTAAGATGAAATGACTGGTTGCTCTTTGTCTAACTTGTTCGTTTCCTTTTCAACATGCTTATGAATGTACCTAAATGCTTGTAGATTGGTAAGTGTCTCTCTTTACCCCTTTTTGATGGATACAAAACGTTTCTAATGATATTCGTGCACGTGTCTGCATATCTAATATATGCGCATTCACATATGTATTAAGGTGTCTGATTATGTGGTTGAGGAAACCCTTTATGTGGATGAGGAAACCCTTTATGTGCTGCAGAAGGAGAAAGAAGTGTGCATGGCCATCCTCCCACTGTTGTGCACGGCCATCCTGCCACTGTTGTGCATGGCCGTCCTGCCACTGTTGTGCATGGCCGTCCTGCCGCTGTTGTGCATGGCCGTCCTGCCGCTGTTGTGCATGGCCGTCCTGCCGCTGTTGTGCATGGCCGTCCTGCCGCTGTTTCAACTGTAGACAGGCGTTCTGCTACAGTTCCTGGCCATCCTGCTCCTGTTGTAACGGTAGTTGGGCGTCCTGCTATCGTTCAAACTGTAGCAGAATCTGTTGTTTTCGACCTAGAATGTATGCTTCTCACTCTTTTTCTACCTATATTCTATAACTTTGTCTTCCACCCAATTACTCATTTCTCTCTCTCTCATTCTTTCTATGTGTCATGTGTCCATTGTGTGAGCCCTTCTCCACGTTTACAAGTTCGTCTACTAAGAGGAAATCCACATACATGTTTTGTTTTTGGGCGGTTTAACTCTCTTCGTAGACAAATCTCGTCTCACAAGTTTACCAGACACATTTTAACATAACATTCACTTTAAAACTAATGACTGTTGATTTTGTTTTGAGAATCTATATTCCCATTAGCTCTTAACGGAAACTGGTTTCTTTGCAGATTGACAGGTGATAGAGGAAAAAGTAGCTCCGCTAAGACGGATCCTGAGCTGC
Organism: Papaver californicum; assembly: GCA_023531435.1. Classification (NCBI taxonomy): domain Eukaryota; kingdom Viridiplantae; phylum Streptophyta; class Magnoliopsida; order Ranunculales; family Papaveraceae; genus Papaver; species Papaver californicum. The sequence goes on from JAJJMC010023637.1 coordinate 912,192, forward strand.
AACAACTAGAACAGCATACACAGCCAAAAGACATTCCAGTAGCCCCTCACACCCTTGGCTCGAGATGGTTTAACTGTTTCTCTTGTTGCCATATCTGCAGATGTTAACAGAGTAAGTACTCGAGACATAGTTTTGTGACCACTCTTGTAAGAAAATGAAAACTAGATTTCAAAACAGTAATACTTTCGTTTGGCATTACCTTCTTGTTCAGGTTTCATTCATTTGGATATCATGAACTTTTATGCAAGGTCGTTCAGTATCCCATCAGATATTACAAAGTGTCATTCATTACTGCTGGTGTCAATTTTTCCCTCTCCTATATGCTTATCGTGCTCGATTTAGTTGTATTATGAGATTGCTTTAGTGAATGATGGAAGAACAAATAGTTGAGGTGCGTATTTTGAAATCAGTATAAACATCCAAACGGAAGTTTTATTTGTATGCGGAGGTTGCCAACTGATTCTTGGTTAGAGTAAAAGATTCATACCATAAATTGTATGATGATACTTCTTGAAAATATTCTGTATATTATTATTCTCAATTCATAACAAGGGTTATTGTAATAGATTTTTCTCAACCTTTCATTTAGTTGTGTTCAGCCCGACTGATCCTGTAAACACCACCATTATAAATCTCTCATCAGCCTTCGCTGAAATGATGCAAATATAGCTTAGCTTGAGTTTGGTGCATTTTTATTGTTGGACTTATAGTTGCAATGATAATTTAGCATAAATTTCTAATATTTTTTAAATGAGATTGCAATGAATGCCCTTTTGAACTTCAACCTTTGCAAACTTCTAATACTTACGATAAAATGACTTTCGTTAGAGGATGTTCAGAACGATGAGCACAAACATAAGTTATATTGTGCAAAAATATATCTTACCCAAACACCCACACACTGATGATGATTGTTAGGATGTTGTCTGCAATTTTTTTCTCCTGAAATTTGTTGGGATGAAATTAGTTGGGGGTAGCTGCAAAAAAAACCTGCGATGCTCAAGTTAGCTAAAGTTGTTTTTCACGAGAGATCTGGAGATGTGTTTAGGATATATTGCATAGTTTTTAGGGTTCTGACCTCAATTTATATTAATTTCGAGAGAAGTCTTAGCTCATTTAAACTCTCGGTGTAAATAGAGTTTAAATGAACTTTATATGGTTTACAAATGAGGGTTAAAGTTCCTGGCTATATTCGACCTACAAGAATTATTTTGGCTCTACCACTAAAAGTTAAAATATGATCATTTTTAAAAAAAATCAAAAAATCCTTATCGAACTATTTATGTTATTAACTAATATATTTGATTAGTAATAATTCATTCAAATGTTAGTTAAACTTAGTTAGTGATTAAAACTAGATTATAGTTAGTGTTAGATGATAAGAATTATAGTATAGCTTTTTTTTTTCAAAGTTTGTAGAAGAAGAAGAAGAAGAAGAAGAAGAAGAAGAAGAAGTTGGGGAAAACTAGGGTTTTGTGATTTGGTAGTAAAGATGAAAATTTATAGTGACGATGAGGATTCTAGTGGTGATGAAGCAGTGGATGCATCTACATATCACCAATCAGATTACGGAAGTGAGTTTGATCCTACCAATTTGGATTATTTGTTGGATGAACAACAACGTGTGAACCAAGCATGTTTGATGAATTTATTCAAGAAAATTAAGAATCTAACCGGGAAAATGAAGGTCTTCATGCTTCCAATCATCAGGTATACGTTCTTAGGATCTCCAAACATGTTCTTCAACCTTACAATCGTCCAAAAGTGAATTTTTTATAAAATTTTGAGTTGTTCTATGGGCTGCAGAATTATTGGATACGATGACATCGTATCCGACGATTTTATATCTTTTGGAGAATATGAACCGGAATCAGTGGATATGGTCATGAACAACGACCGATTCAGGTATATATTTTGGCGGGATTGGTAGGTCAAATAATCGACTTTTATAAACTCATTTATCGAACGATTTCATCCCTTGGAGATTTGCCCAAAATTCTCCGAGAACGGAATCGTTCAATATTTATTGTTATATACGTCGATTTTAAATCAAAAAGTGTCCATAGAACTCCACTTTGTTGAATGCTAGAATCGGCACACAAGTCAGTTCATGTGTACCGATTCCAGACTTTGGGGTTTATTTTCAAAAATGTTGCAAGGCAGAATCGGTCGATAAGGGAGGACCTAAAGGCCGATTTTGCATAATCGTTGGGCACGATTGTCCATGTCCACCTATTATGTTATCCTAATTTCTTTGATGTATCTGTAGATTGTTGAAACACTCAGCGACGATCAACCTGAACCCGTGTCTCAGATGGGGCATGATACTTCTGACCACTACTACAATGATTTGGTATGGGTAAAGAGAGACGACGCAAAGCAATGGTTTATGGACAAAGGGATAGAGATCAACCAAGCATTAGTCTTAGGCAAACGTTCGAGGGTTGATCCTTTGGAAATCTTTTGCGAGAGAAGTGGGAAGATGTCACTGGGCAAAGGACAAACCGTATGTGACGCAGAGGGTCCACATTACTAAACAAATAAGCATGAGTGCCCGTTTAAGATTATAGTGAATAAATATGATAGTGTATACGAGCTATCAAGAGTGTTGAATGGTTGTCACTATCATGATGATACGGTATCTCTTATTGGACACACTGTCGTTTGTGGGTTGAAACCACATCAAAAAGAAACGGTTGAGTCGATGAAGGAAACTACACCAAGTAATATCCTTAGGAAGATAAAAGCGGATGATCCTAAAAACTCGTCCACTTTGAGGAAAATTTAAGCGGAAAGAGCAAGCATCAGAAGGACGAAATGGGATGGTAGAGCGGTTATGGAACAATCTCAGTGGTTTTCCGAGCAACAAAACAACACAATGAAGAAGCAGATAATGGACGACAAAATGACTCGTATTTTCCTAGCGCATCTGAAAATGATCCAATTGGCTCAATGCTTCTATCAAGTTTTGCTCATGGATTTCACTTACAAGACAAACAAGTACAACATGTCGTTGCTAAACATATGTGGCCACATTTCGGACAAACAAATTTTCTTGGTGGCATGGGGTTTTATGGATCGGGAGAATGAGGTGAGTTTTATTTGGATATTGGAAACCTTGAAAGAGATTTACCGTAGCGATCAAATGCCTAGGATCATACGGACGGATAAGGATCAAACACTAATGAATGCAGTAGAGGTGGTTTTCCCGGATGCCAAACAATTTCTTTGCACATGGCACATACAATGTAACATCAAAGAACATTCCAAGGGCCACATCTAGAGGACAAAACCACATAAAGGTACTGCTCGTGAGAAGAATGAAGATGATCGTTTTAGTAAACTAACTCGGGAGGAACGACAGAAAGAGAATAAAAGAATGGCCAAAGAGTACGAAGATAATGAAGAGAAATGGAAATATTTTTAACATCATTGGGATTTGGTGGTACATTCGATGTCCGAGGCCGAGTATAAATCTAATTTGGAGAGTTTTAAATATATTTGGACAAAGGTTGCCGAAGAAAGCGATGGTTTATTGCTTGAAGCAATTGTTGGACCTGCACAAATAAAAGTTTGTGTATGCGTATACCTACCAACATATGCATTACAAGAATGAGGCGACAAGTATAGCGAAAGTATCTCATGGACGATTGAAAAAAACTACTTCGGGGGAGTCAAAATAATATGGTTACGATACAAGAAGTTATCCATCAAACTATGGAGGATATCATCAAGATTCAGATCCAAATGGAAGAGAGTAGGATGAAAGTTGTGACCGCGTACTTCGATGATTACAGTATGTTGCTAAGGGGTATTTCTTATAGGGTGTCACATTGGGCTATCCATTATATGATAAATGATTATATGTATTTTGAGAATAAAGAACACGGACAAAGAAGATTGTTTATTCTTGCAAGACGATGACGGACATGGGTCTCCCATGTCGTCACATCATTGCAAGTAACCCCCAAGTGATTCCGTTTTAACATATCGATTCGTTTTGGAAGCAACTTACTTTCACACCAAGCCCAATGAAAGATGCAATTCAATCATTTGTAGACACGTATCTTCGGAGAAAAATAATTGAGGGCTACTCCAACAAGAACAATTTGCAGCGAAAATTTTTGATGCACGACTTAGTCCTCGCGGTTCACCCACATATGCAACCGGTTGAAGTACCAACTAAGCTACTGCCGACGGGTAGACCACCTACCAAAGCGGATAAGAAGCAATGAAGAAAATAGTACAAGGCACAAATGAGTAACCAAAGATACTTTTCACGTCATGAGCATACCGAGGCTATGTATGAAGACGTTTCGGCTCTAAAAAAAAGGGGTCGCCTGAAGAAGCAAGAAAGTGGACCAAGTAGCAAACAAGCCAAGTCAAAGGATCAAAAGGATCCGATCGTTTTCATCATTTTGAAGCAAGAAAGTCAAGCGAGCACAAGACGAGTACGACTAAAAGGGAAAATAAGGCAAAAGGGGTATATGGTTTCCTTGCAAGAGACGTTGACTATAACAGAGGCAATTGGTTATCAAGTAACACCTAGGGATGTGTGTGGTAGACCCCATCAAACGTGTTATACGATATCCCATGAGTATCTTACGAAACTCCCTTCAATCATTTGTCCCTACGTATTATCTACCGACGATGTGGATGGGGATGAAAATTATGGATTTCATGTTACGTCTGAACAAATAAGCCATTTAAGTTTGGAGGATGAGGAAAACCTAACTCAATGCCAATATTCTAGAAAGATGATGGCCTTACGACTACAAGAAGATAATAAATTTTACATCTCGATGATGAGGGAAGATAAACAAGTTGAATTCGAAAAATTGATTACTCGTGTTCAAGAGCCAGAAGGGGATGAACCAGTTACCAATAAGCATTGTATGACCATGCCTCGATGTGACTATCTCTTGGCGGATACCTAGAGTTGCGTTGTTCACTTTTTGGTCAGTGAACATCTTTTACTATCACACCAGAGAAAACAAACAGTGATAAACCGCTTAAAGATCGAAGAGTTATTACAGTCAACATTAGCAACATACATTTTATTGGTCCTAGACTACACGAAGATTGTCCATTACCTCCATTGTGTAGGATCATTTATTCAGCAGGTTTCACCAACAACACCTCTAAGGAATGGCTGAAAAAATATGAGTCCAAAATGGAACTTTGGGATAAATTAGTGGAGGCGGAACAAATCAAGGGTACAGTCGTGTTGAATTAAGTATTTGTCTTTTGTTAACAAATGAACTACCAGATGTCTATGGTTTGCATCCTTCGTATACTGAACAACCATTTTTAATGAATGTGATGGATTTGCTTTTTGGTTACCTTGAATTCTTGTTGGAAAAACATCTATAAGAAAAGCAATTGCAGGAATGTTTGAAAATGAGTTACTCGGAATCGGTGGATACGACACATCTGTATCGACCGATTCTGATTCACATTTACCAGAGAGTCAGTCAGAATCATTCATATGTAAATGTTTTGTCCACCGATTCTGAATCTATTGTAAAAACATGCAATGATCGCAAGAGGTGCAATTGGAGTCGGTGGACACATATGTGCATTGTCCACCGATTCTGGATCACAATTGCAAAAGTTTAATATTTTTTACCACCAATCATTTAACATAACAACCAATACAACAAACTTCAAACCATTCATATAACATTTTAAACCATAAGTTCATCCATCAATCCATAAACAAAATAAAAATAAGTATCCGAAAAAAAAACACAGACTAGTTAACGCAACAAGAAGTCTTAATTTAGCCAACAAGTACTAAAAATATGTATTAGGTATCATCCGCAAGAGAAGCAGCACCATCAGCTCCACCATCAACAACAACAACCTCTTCATGTATTGCATCTTGGGCTTTCCAATTAGCAATATCCTCTCTTAAGACAGATGTTATTTCAATTACCTCCTCAAGCTCCTCCATTGCCAGCTGATACAGAAGTTCCATGACTTCATCCAGTTTGGTCTGGCTAGGGCAGAGGTCGCGGCTAACCTTTTTCTGTGTCTTCCTGTCGATGTCACATTGTCGGGTTGGACCATAACCTCTCTTGCAACCATCCATAATGAATATACAAATAAACAAATTGAACAACAAATATCACTAAAGATTCAAACAATCCAATAACAAGGAATGCTTATCACAACATCCTAATTAAAATGAACACAATCACTAGAAAAAAATTAAGTATACAGTGAACAAAACATAATCGTTGGATAAGACCAATTTTATCCAACGATTCTAACTGCAAAAGGCAACAAAACACACCAAGCCAGAATTGTTGGTTAGGTAGCATTTTAGATATTGATTCTTCTCACTCCTAAAACCCAAAATCTTTCATATCCAAAATCGTTAGATATAACCAACGATTCTCATGGGGTAGTAGTAAAAACACGAAAGCAATGGAATCAGTGGATAATCAGGTGCTTATCCAACGATTCCAATATAGGAAAAGTAAAAAAAAATAAAAGTCGAGAATCAGTGGATAAGTAGGTGACTTATCCAACAATTCTAATATGGAAAAAGTTAAAAAAACATGAAAGGTAGAATCGTTGGATACGATGGATCCACATCTAACGATTCTGGAAAAAATTAGAAAATTTGGTTCACGTAAACGAAGATTTCTACACATGGATCTATCACAAATGCTATTATAAGAATGTGTTTATAGAGATTTACCTTGTAGTTAACTCGGGATGATAAGATTTTGTTTTTGGAAAAATTAGGGTTAGGGTTTTTAGATTTTAGAAAATGAGAAAATGAAAAGTTTTTGTTGTTTTGTTTTTTATTTGGATTGTAGTGAAATGAGGGAAGAAAATTAATATTTATATTGTGATTTAAGTATTATGGATAATTAATGAGTAAAAAATATTTTAATAATTTTTATAATAACTAATTAGACATCCCTTATTCTCACTTAGGTGGGAGCAAAACTAGGTAGGGCCAATTTTTTTTTCGTAAGCTCCAATATAGCCAGATTAAAATTGGAGATCGGGGCGGCCAACCAGGTTTAATCAAAAACGCGCCAAAGTTAAATTCCTCTAGAAGTGTACTTTGGCTAAACTTGACATATGCCAAATATATTGGTATTGCTTTTTCTATACCCAAATACTGTCACCCAAATTTTGCATCGACATGCTACTGGATTCGCAAACTGAAACGGATACATTAAGTCGCGGTCGGATTCAATGAATCGAAAAACTAAAAAATCGATTCAATAGGTGCTCACAGTCACCTCACATGACCTCAACCATTTTTCCAACCTTGCACATACCTTTCTGCCGGTACTTGTGGGCAAGACAGGTGGGTGCTCATAGTGGTTTCAATCCGACCGGCCATTTCATACCCTAATAGTAATGATATACTTTGGGCGTTCGGCGCGAAATGAAAATTCTAAAACTAAGATTTAAAATTTGACAAATTGTTTTGGCGGGTGAAAATTGGAAGAATTTGCCGCCAACATGGTTGTATACAAAAGGGATCTCTCTTACCCATTTGTTTTCATCTTCACCAGTTCTTCTTCTCTACCATTTCCCAGTCTCAGTTTTTTTTCTCTCTGCCTGTTTCTTCTTCTACTCCATCTCTAACCTAAGAAATCCCAACCATGGAAATGGAGAAATCAATAACCCCAAATGCTATTTCAACCATACTAGCAAACCCTTCTCTTGATTCTTCTTCTGAAATCCCTCAACTCATTCTTCAAGTTGTAGATCTCAAACCTGCTGGAAACAGATTTACGTAAGTACTTCTTCTTCTCATTTCAATTTCTTTTTTTGATTGAATCCATGTTTTTTTTTATTATTTCATTTCATTGTCAGGGGTTTTCTCAAAATCTCTAACTAGATCTGAGATAAATTTATTGTTTTGAGATCTGGGTTTTTCTCATTTGAATCTTGCTTTCTGTAGATCTGTATAAATAATCCTCTCATGAATGATTATTGCTACAGCTGTTCGTTTTAGGGTTTGAGAATCTTGAGATTTCTTTGATCATTCGATCTAATAATCAGATCTAGCTTTTCATATTATTGTTAGGGTTTTAATTTTTCTATTTCTCGTTTGGTTAGTTGGTTTTGTAGTCTTTCAATCTCAGAAGATTTAGATTCTAGGGTTTCTTCAATCCTTGAGTTAGATTGATTTTTTTAAGTCGTGGGTTTATTTTTATGTCTGTTGTTATCTTGAAATTACTTTTTTTAATTGTTGATTTTCAGGTTCACAGCTAGTGACGGAAAAATGAAACTCAAGGCAATGCTTCCATCCTATATGTCATCTGATATCAATTTGGGAAATTTCCAAAACCTTGGCCTCATCCTTGTTCAGGATTACAACATACAAATCATGCCAAGGACCCAAGAAAAGTAAGACCACTTCCTCTATATTTTAGTATGTATTTTTGTGGGAGATTGGTTGTTATAGTATTAACTAATTTGGGTTCTTCAGGTGTTTGATTGTTTTAAAATGTGAAGTGGTTGCTCCTGTGCTTGAAAGTGAGATTGGAACTGATCCTAAAAGTCAAGAAGTCGAAGTAAAACCAAAGCAAGAAACTGGAATTGTATTTAAGCCAAAGCAAGATGTGCTTGCTAAATCTGCAGCTCAGATTGTGCATGAACAACATCACAAGTGAGTTTTCTTCTTACCTTAATGTTAATGAGATTGTTTTGATTTAGAGGTTAAAATTTGAGGTCTGGAAGCAAATTACTTGCATTTGTATGCTGTTTAATAACTTAATTGAGTTTTGAAAATGTTTCTCCTTGGAGTTTATAGCTTGTAATTGTTAGTAATTAGATTGTTTTCTTTTGCTTTTATGTCCAGTTTGGATCTTTTGGAAAATCTAATTGTGCCTTTCACTTTTCAGTAATGCTCCTTCTGAACGAATGGCCATGACAAGAAGAGTTCACCCTCTTGTTTCCCTGAATCCTTACCAAGGAAATTGGACAATAAAGGTTCGGCTGACAAATAAAGGCAACCTCAGGACATACAAGAATGCTAGAGGGGAAGGCTGTGTCTTTAATGTGGAATTAACAGATCAAGATGTAAGCTATCTCTTCATATGGATTCTATTGCTTCTTATGTCCTCTAGACTAGTTGATCCCAGTGAGTGTGGTACTATGATTATACTGATATATTGGAATTGTCACTTTAATGTAGGGTACACAAATTCAAGCAACAATGTTTAATGAAGCTGCAAACAAGTTTTTCAATAAGTTTGAATTGGGAAAGGTTTATTACATATCAAAAGGAACTCTTAAAGTTGCTAACAAGCAGTTTAAAACTGTTCAAAATGATTATGAGATGACTTTGAACGAAAATTCTGAAGTGGAGGAGGTACCTGAAGAGGGAAGTCCTATTCCTAAGGCAGTATACAATTTTGTTAAGATTGACGATTTGGGTACCTATGTGAATGGGAGGGAGCTTGTAGGTATAACACCAATTACACCTTCAATGAATGATGAATCTTTCCTATTGCCTTTTGTTTATTAATTTGTGTAATCTGATTTATGTTTCTTATAATATTTGTTTTGAATTTCCAGATGTTATCGGGGTTCTTCAAAGTGTTTCCCCTACTATGAGTATTAGAAGGAAAGCTAATAACGAGACTATCCCAAAGCGTGACATAACAATTGCTGATGACTCGTAAGTAGCTCTGAATTGTATCACATTTAATATTTATATAAATGTCAATGTGGCTTGAAATCTAAGAAGTTGATATTTGAATTGCAGAAACAAAACTGTTGTAGTTTCTTTATGGAATGATCTTGCCACCACCATGGGGCAAGAGTTGTTGGATGTTGTTGACAGCTCTCTGATTGTAGCAATCAAATCTCTCAAGGTTGGAGACTTCCAAGGTAACCTTCTATACTCTTTCACTCTGTTGGTGTATACTTTCTGGTTTATATGCTGTAAAGGATAGTAGTCTGACTTAGTGTGATACTCTTCCATGGTATTTCCAGGAGTATCTTTGTCAACTCTGGGCAAGAGCACTGTAGTGGTAAATCCAGATGTTCCTGAAGCAAAAAAACTCCAATCTTGGTATGTATTGCACCTGTACTTCAAATTTTATCCTTTTAAAACATTGTTCATTTTGCTCACTCATAATGTGTAACAGGTATGCATCTGAAGGTAAAGCAACATCAATGACCTCTATTGGGGCTGGTTTGACCAATTCAACAAAGGGTGGTGCAAGATCCTTTTACTCTGACCGTGTTAGCATTTCTCATATTACCAGTAACTCCTCCTTGGGTGAAGAGAAGGTATTGAATAAACTCTTATGTTTTCTCCTTAAGCTTTTCAGCCAACATGTCTTTGAGGAGAAAAATTAGAATCACTTGAGACCAATTGACCTCTACAGTGGTGTTAACTGTTCTTGTTCTTATTTTGTTTTGCTCAGCCTGAGTTTTTCATCACCAAAGCATATGTCAGTTTCATCAAGCCTGATCAAACAATGTGGTACCGAGCTTGCAAGACATGCAATAAGAAAGTGACTGATGGGATTCAGTCTGGATATTGGTGCGAAGGATGCCAGAAGAACGAAGACGAATACAGTTTACGGTAAGAAATGTTAAATAAACACAATTTGAGGCCTATGATCACACCAAGAAGCTTATTCTTACTGTAATTGGTGTGTGCAGGTATATTATGGCAGTGAAGGTTTCTGACCCAAGTGGTGAAGCTTGGGTATCTGCATTCAATGAGCATGCAGAAAAAATATTGGGTTGCTCTGCTGATGAACTAGACAAGATCAAACAGCAGGTATCTTAAATTAGCTATTGCGTAGTCATTTTTCTTTAGTAATTCAAAGCTCAAACTTTGGTTTCTTAATCTGTCTTTCTTTTGTTTTTCCAGAATGAGGAAGAGTTCCACTTGAAATTGAAAGAAGCAACATGGGTTCCTCATCTATTTCGAGTTAGTGTTGCGCAGAACGAATACATGAACGAGAAGAGACAAAGGATAACAATCCGTGCAGAGGCTCCACTCAACTTTGCTATGGAATCAAAGTTTTTACTGGAAGAGATGTCGAAGATGCAAGCCTCTTAAAATATATCTTAGAAGTAGTTGCATTTTCTTTTGTGCCATCTATGTAATATAAATTTCTTGGCTATTCTAGTTTAACATTGTTAGTTTGCCTTATATCAGAGGAATTGAGAAAATTTAGGTGTTTTATGAGCTTGGTTAGCGATGATTTCATTTAACTTACCAAAACTACTCTTGCTTTAGCTCAACCTTTATGTGGAAATTGGATGTTAGTTTGCCCAATTCGTTTTGATAATAAACCTTCCTTCCGTTCGTTTGTCAAGAACTCTAGTTTCAAGTCTCAAACCTTCAATGACTTTGTTGTGTAAAGGAAAAACAAAGCCCAATGGTGACAAGATACTCCTTTGTTTACAATTTTGGCCTGATTTACTAAATGAGTAAGGATAAAAGCCAGATTTAGAATTCCAATCAAAAGAAACATAAACTTAGTCTGATTTTTTAGGGGGACACAGTTGTTTGTAGGATGGCGTTATTTAATGAATAGCCCATAAACTTACATGCAAGCACAATATGCATCTACTTCTTAGCTTTTGCCCATGATGCCAATCACTATCTGATTCTAAGCTGTAAATACTAGTAATGATTAGGAAAATATGCAGATCGAAAGGTTTCCTCCTAAACTCCTTCATTTTGTAGTAGGTCTGAATTGTGAATGTATGAAGGATTTCTTTTTTACAAAATATGTTATTATAGCTAAATTATAATGGAACCATTAATTTATCATGTTTAGGAAAATTGAAGTGTATGTTGATAATAATGCAGGATGTTCGTTAGTTGTTTGCCCGACCGTAGTACTGTCACTATGTAATTTTGCCACGTATGGGTTTCTCTTAAAACTTTATTTAGCTAAGCTGTCACTAAACAGATTTGTATGTGTAGATTGTAGATAAACAACCAAGTTTAAAGTTTATAGTTGATATGGTGGAGTTAACATTTCAGTAACACGTACAACCATATTATGCTTTGGTTTTATTTAGTTAATGCAGTAATTCGCTTCTATTTAAACTACTTGGAGCTTTCATTTTGTCGTATCTCATCATGTATTTTTATTAATTTCATATATCTCACTCACTGGACATTGACCTGTCTTTTCAATCTAACTGATGTGAGGTCCTTGGTCCAACAAGCAAGGAAGCATCTGCAGTTCTATATGATTGAATAAAAAATATGTAGAATGCTTGAGTTTACATAGAAAAATCACCATTCCATATTTCCAATGGCTCATAAATGGCGCTCCAGATTAGGGCCTTTGTAAGAGGCTACCAAAGTGATATTTAAAATATTTATTTTCTTTTAGGTACATATAATTAGGAGAACTTTATACAGCTGTATTGTATCAAATCTCATGTCAACCTTTTTTTTTTTTTTTTTTATATCTTGAATTTATAGTTTTGGCATTTTTTTTTTATTTTGGCAAGGGTGAAAGATAGTATTAGTATTTCCAAATGGATGATTGGAAGCTTCAAACTAAACTTGAGTGTACTTTACGTTGCCAGCTTTCCTTCCGAGGCTCGAGTATTGACAAGGTGACCTGCATAATGGGTAAATTATTCGAGGTGAGTAGATAAATTTGTTGTGGATTCCTGATTTCTTATATCTCTAAATAGGCGAGTATTCAAGAAATAGAAAAGTATCAAGGTTATAGATTTCTAGGTTTTATCCAGTTAGTGGCATGTTGATTTATAGTTGATGTTTCCACTGCGGAGATATAAGCAGTTTCTCTTTTTGTATTGTTCTAAAGCTGTTCTGCGTATTCTTTACTTACACTACTACGATGTTCATCTCAATTGACAAATTCCTATTACTTGATGCAAGTCTTGGGCTGCTTATTGCAAGAATTTGGATGTCTTATGATGACAAAAATTAACCCCTTTCACCATTATCTGAATAACAATATGGATGGCTTATTCGTGATTTTATTCTTTGAAGTCTCAGTATTAGAATTAGTATCATCACTATTAGTACTACTATCATTTGCCTCTTTGAATTATGTTTATTATGACTCTAAGTTGTTCACAGTGTGGGAAGAATCGTCATAATTTTAGAACGTGCAGTATTAATATTAAGGGTAACATCAATACTCATGATGACAACTGGTTTATGTTGTTTGGTGTTCGTGTTAAATGTGATGGTTGATAAATGTGTTAGTATGTATGATCTATCTCCATATCCACAAATTCAAGAAGTAGAAAACAATCACGTATTCGTATGAGTTTTTAAGGTTAGCTTCGAAGGCTAGCACCAGTGAGAGCGAGAAAAACAATTAGTCGTGGGTAGCGAAAAATACGTGGAGAGATTTATGATTTTTCTTTTTTTGTGGTGAAAAAATTCAGATATAATTCTACAACATGGTATGTTGACCGAGCAGGTGTTATTAGCGGAAAATTTGTCACATACAATCAAGTGAGCCACTCAATAATTGACTCATGCATGACTTATGCTCTGAATTTACCTTACAACATGTTTTTTTAACATGACTTAATCGTGTCACCAAAAACATTTGCATAGTTTATTTTCTGACTGTGGTTACAAAGTATTGTGTTTGGACTCTTATACAATACATCTTTGACTACAGTTGTGTTAAAATCTTATGCAAAAACTTTTTGGCAAATTGAAATTAATCATTATGATTAACGTAGCTCTCATAGACTTTATTGACTGTATATTTATAGTGCAACCCTGAAAAGGATAATTGCGGAAAATTTAAAATAGGCAACAGCTTGGTGTTTATTAGTTGGTTCTATGGTAGTACCTAGATAAAGGATGTTTTTTCAGATGCTCATTCTCATGGATAAGTACTTAAGTGTGTACTTATCGTTGCCTTCTATAGCTTTTCAAATGTACATGTTCATTTTACTTATATTTTAGATCCATGATACTATTATACTTACATTGAGCACAATATGTTTCTCTCTCTAAGCAGGTGAATGATACTGAAGGAACATTATCCCTTGGACATTTTCATGACGAAGACGTTGTAGCAGTAGTAATAATTGGAATTGATACGAATGCTTGCTATGTGGAGTGAACATATGCAATAATCAAGTCTCAAGGCCTGTTTTCAAATTCAGGAGGCATGGTATTTTTTTGTGATCTCAGAGATATATAACTCACTGCATACTTTTTAGAGAATAAGTGGTGGTTTGCATAGTTCTTATATTTTGAACTTTGATTCTTTAGGTAGTGAACATGGAGTGTGGTTATTTCTGGTCGTCTCATCTGCCGAAAACTTCATATGATAATGATGTAGATGCGGAGAGACCTAACCCATATGATCAGGCAAGAAGCTTTCCTTACTAGGTCGCTTATGCATATGGTGGATGTTTGTTGTGTTATATGAGTCATTCGTTGCAGTACTCAATTTTGTACATGGTCAGATTGTGTTTGAATTTTTGAGTGATATGCATGTGATTTTCTCTATGTGCGTCATCCATAATTAGATATTTGTGTCAGTGAATGCCTTTTGATTTGTATAATAGGATACGAGTAAATGATGGATGTAAGAGGCTGCACCGGTGAAGTTTGCATGCGTGCATTTGATTATCATAATTCTTATTTGTATCCTGGAGAAAGACTTCGATAACATGGCTACATTCGAGCTGCTGGTTTGTTTTCTGTACTTCGACTATTCTCATTTAGTTTCAAACAACTATATCTGCTGGAAAGAGTCAACTATTACTAACTTTGCTTATACGTGCATTTTAAAATGAATGTTACACCTTACAACCAACAAAAGATGTTGAATTGTTGATATCAAGAAAGATAATTTAAGGTGATAGTATATATGAGTAGTACTTTAACATCGGGTAAGATAAAGTCAAAGTTAATTTAAGGTCAGATTTGATATTTGATTCTAATTAATTCTACAAGTTTATGAGATTCTGGGCCAAATTGGCCAAGAACGTTCATGATCAATTTTGAAAACCTATTTGGCGGTGTGCCACAACTGTAACCATTTCCACTTTTATTTTTTCTATTTTCTTTGAGGTGTTCACGGACCTGTCTAACAGATTTCATTTTACCTTGCTATAATTTGTGAATTAGTGCCAAATTTATGTTTATGTTAATGATCATCTTTAGTGTTTTTTTTTTTTATCGGAAAAGATAATTTATTATGAATATCTTTAGTGTTGGTAAACATAATTATTACGCTGGACTTGAGTTTCTATACTATCCTGAGATGTATCATCAAAAGAGTTCTATTACAATACATTGACATCATTTTTTTCCCATTGTGCAGAATAATGATGTCCAATCAGATGATGCTGCAATCCAAATGTCCTGCAATCCTTCATAATATATACATATTCAAAATTTCAATTTTTTAGATGATAAATTGATCTTCATGCATCATTAGCATCTCAACCAAAGAAACCGGACAAAAAGTGGTGAAAGTTGACTTTTGAATGAGGGTTGTTTTAATTGTTTTTCAAACTTAAGCACTCAAACCATATTAAAAGATACCTTACATTGTTATGGCGCATTGGCACATTTTTAACCACCAAAAATGTTGGGGATGACAAATTTTTAATTCAGCATCCTTTTGCGCGTTTTGGTAAGCTTAAAAATACTTTCATATCTCTACTGATTCACTAAGTTATCATCAATTTCATAACAAAGACAAACAGTTGGCTACACGCGAATCTATATTTTGTTATTTTAGACTGTATAATATATGTTAGTCAAATGTCCTGATAGCTAATCATTGACAATGCAAACAAATCTTTTGAATAATTTTTCAGTGAATTACTGGATTCCTTATTCAGGGATACCTCTCCTATCATCCTCAAAATTGGTTTAGTTATTTCAATGAATTTCTATTTGTCAACTAAGTATTCTTCATATGGGTTCTAATCATATATTTATTTTGTAGTTGTCCCATATGATTCTGTAGTGTTTTGTTATATATATTTGCTATTGATCATATTGGGTCATAATAAGAAGAGACCCATGTTTGATTACAACGTATCAAACATTGAAAAAGGAAATCATAAAACTGCTATTGTGTGGCAAAAATGCTCGCACATATGACATATCCCTAAAAATTGAGATTAATGAGTGTGCTGTGATGACTGATATGCTAACATGAGTTTTCTAAAATGGTTGCACGATTCTAATGATAAGGAGTGGGAGCATTGGTAATCTTGACATGAGCATATAGCACTTATCAACTTGAAAAATGTAAATATAATTCAAAAAACATTGAGCTCTGTAGAAAGCTTTTAAAATTAGAAAATAGGAAGCTCATTCTCGCAGTAAAGTTTAACAGTAATGTGGCCGAGCGGTTCCCTTCGGGGCTCCAAAGGAAAAATTATTGAAGATTATTGATGAAATCCTTTAAAAGGAATGACCATCCTGAATTCCTTAGGGACGTATGGTTCTCCGGTGAATGAAAAGCTTACGCATCTGTTATGCATTAGATACCTAAGGAATGGGGATATGAGTGGGCCAAAGCCCATTTCAGTGGGAAGGTACCTACGGTAAAAACCCGGACTCTCTGAATAGTATTTAAGCGTGTATTTTGTTTCTCATGTCAATTTAGACCACACACATACAATTTAAATAAATTGGTTCTTTTGTAATTCTCATGTCTGGTGATTGATCATCTAACAACGTTTGAAAACTTTTTCTATCTTGACTACTGTTCACACAAATTTCTGGATATAACAATGTATGAAAATTTGGTTAATGCTTTAGTTGTCATTGTCAAGGGTGTACGGAATATACATATGCATCTCCAATTGATATTCCATTGTGGTTTAAGCATTTTCTAACAAAAAATTCTTTGGCATGTAACTTAAAATCTCATTCATACTTTCGCGATATCTAAGTCTTTTTAAACTGCACACATATACCATAATGGGATTATTAAAGGGTATCGAATTTTCCTACCCATAGAAATAATTATATTAATCAATAATTTTTTGAAGATGTTCAAAAACATTTGGCCGACGGGGCAGGGAGAAGCCCCGCTACACCAAATCAATAATTTCCATCAGACCCGATGTGTAACACGGGTTACATACTAGTTTGTAAATAAAAACCATTTGAAATAAAAATGAGACAAAAACTCATTTCCATTTATAAACTAGTAATTTGATAGTTGATACTATTTAATTTCAAAACTCATTAGATAGTTGGAAATGCTCTTTTATTCCTTGAAATTGTAGCTTAGCTTATGCTAAAACTTTAATGGCACATGATTGGTATACCAATTGGCCTACTCAACTAGCAGGTCCAATTGAAGCTGATGCAAACATCTATAATCAATAGTTGAATAAAATTGTTCTTTTCTAATAAAAAAAATAAAAAAATAATAATATTTAAATTTAAATTTTATTATTTTTTAAAATGCCACTCCTGTCCTTCCCTCCCTACCATTGTATTCTTCTTATTCTCCCATTTCTTCTTTCTTCCGCCTCCTCCTCCTCCCCACCACCATCACCACCAGCAACAGTAGCTCTGTCGCCACCAAATCAGTGAGAAAAAACAGATCTCCTCCAACAACACCTCCATCTCCTCCAACAACACCTCATTCTCTTTTTATTTTACTTTTATGTTCACCAACAATACCTCCGCCAATAATAACACCTCTGTCTCCTCCCACCAACACCACCAACACCTCCTCTCTTTCTATCTCTGATTTTACATCAACAACTCATCTTCCTCCCCATCTCCTCCTCCTCCTTATCTTATCCACCCCCACCCCCCACCATTACATGTCCAGATCCGCCACCAACAACACCTCCTCCTCCTTCTATCCTCTACAAACACCACCACCACCTCCAGAATATCATCGTCGGAAATCATCATCAAAAAATAATGATACATCATCATTGTCGAAATTAACGTTTGTATTGGTGAAATGTCAGAAAAATGATGAAACCAAGTTTGGTCACCGAACTTAGTATTATTTTTGGTCACCGAACTTAGTATTATTGTCGAAATTAGTATTATTTTTGTCACCGAAACCAAGTTTGGTTTCATCAAGTTATACAAAAACTAAACAACGATGAAACCAATGTTTGTGTTGGTGAAATGTTAGAAAAATGATGAAACCAAATTTGGTTTCATCAAATTTTACAAAAACTAAATAACGTTGAAACCAATATTTTTGTTGGTGAAAACAGTAAATTTTGTTGAAACCAAATTTGGTTTCATCTGATTTTTACCTATTTTTAATCGTGAAACCAAATTTTTAGTGGTGAAACAATACTAATTGTTTCCTATTTTGTTCAGTTTGGTGCATTTGGTTTCTTCGTTGAAGTTGTGTTGGTGAAATGACAATTTTATGTTGAAACCAAAAATAGTTTCATCATTTTTCTGCCTCATTTTTGTCACCGAAACCAATGTTTTAGTGATATGGTAAGTTTTTGATGGTGGTGTTGATGATAGTGTTGGTCGGTGTTGGTGTTTGCTGGTTGGTGGTGGTGGGATATTACTGGTGTTGGTGGTTGTGGTGCTGATGTTGATGGTGATGGTGATGATGGTTGGTGGTAGTGG
>JAJJMC010023637.1:930763-997032 GCA_023531435.1 Papaver californicum
TGGTGGTGCTGGTACTGGTGGCGTTCGTTGGTGGTGGTGTGGTGGTGACGGTGGTACTGATGGTGGTGCTGGTGACCCTGGTTTGTGGTGGTGTTGGTGGTGGTTGGTAGTGTTGATGGTGAGAAGAGATTTAAAATTGAGGATGAGAATGAGGTTGTTATTTTTGTTTTTGTTGGGATAATTTAAACTAAAAGGTTAATTTAGATATATTATGTTAAATGTGGTTTTTGTACTTGATGTGTTTTTTGTACATAGATAATGACACATTTGGGGTTATAACTCACGACCTATTTTACGGGCACAACGCAACAAGTACAGAGATTTTGACCCGCGTAATTTAGGCTAGGGTATGATCCTAAGAAATCCCTTCCCCATATTTTGATGCATTCTTCGGGGCAACTAAGGTCCCATAACCCGCCAGTATGAGAAGTCATGCTTTTGATAGCATAACAGTCTTCATCGTTGTTCATTGCTCTTGACATATCGGCACACAAGTCATACCAGAAACCATTAAGCCTAATATTGGTACAAACAATTATTTTTCAAATCAATGCTTGAAGAATTGAAATACTTACGAGAGTTGGATAGTGAGGACAAGCAAAACAAGAAAGCGACCACGGAAATATTGGATTTAAGAAACAGACCAACACTAGTTCTCTCTATTTATAGCATTCAGCTAGGCGTGTATTGATTCCTAACAAAGTAAAGCATTAAGTCAACTAATTTAACTTAAAATAGTTAATTAACTTTTCGTTTAATATAGCGTCCACTAACTTAAAGTGAAAATTGTAATAGCACCGATTTTTTTTTTTTTTTTTTTTTTGGGTTTCAACTTCCATGCAGAAGTGTAAAAGGTGTCGTCCGAGCACAGCACAACATATGAAGAAGTATGCCTAGTGTGCAGCGTGTCGTCTTAGTCAAAAGCTTTGCGCAACACGCGGATATCTGTGTTTACTGTCTTGGCAGGAGCCGAGGAGGTATTACCAATTCTCTTTTTACATTCTCCTATTTCATGTCCTATTATGAGGCATTTTACATTCTCTTCTACAGTTCTACTAGCAAATTAAATAGGGGAATCATCAAAGTGTAGTATTGACAGACAGTATGAGCGCATCAAAGTGTCATGCGTAATAGAAGATCTAGCTATAAAAGATGTTAATATGTAAACAATCCACTAAGTGAAGAATCACTTTGACAGACAGTATGAGCGCATCTGGATTCCAATTCTCAAGCGTTAGGGAACATTTACTATCTATACCAGATAGCATTAACTGGTTTAAACATCTCAACAAAAGGAGTGCTAATTCCATATTTCCCAGGACAATTCCTCCTGGTAAGTAAATGCTGGTCAGGAGTCAGTTGGTCTTGGTTCAAGTGCTTTTATGGTTAATTAGAGAAATATGGAGGACATTAGACATCTCAAATCTTATTTTAGCTGGACTTCACAAAATAATCTAAAATGGTTAATTAGAGAGGATCAAAGGGAGTGCTAATTTCATATTTCCTAGGACAATTCCTACCTGGTAAGTAAATGTTGGTCTTGGTTCAAGTGCTGCTGCAGCTGCAGTGGAAGTGACTCAGATATCTGGAGGACATTAGATATCTCAAATCTTGTTTTAGCTAGACTTCAAAAAACATTTTCGTGAACAGACTTTCTAAGATAGAGTCACCTGTAAAATTATTCGACGTGAGAAGTGTTCAAGGATTGCAAAATTTGTATCCAACATACTTGGTTGGATTACACAGCATGCTTAAACTAAAGTAACTTTAAACAACAACTCACTGAGAACTGAATGTCTCACCTTTCTAAGACGTGCATGAACGATAACAGTTTTGACAAGTATAAAATCAAGTCAAACACTTAGCGCGATCACCTAAGAAGACAGGGCATTTTAAACATGATCTCTTCTACAGTTCTACAAGTGTTATAGGGGGAACCATCGAGGTGTGAAATTGACAAAAATAAGTACTTAATGAGACTCTCAAAAAAAGTCTGAAAGCGTTCTACGTAATGGAAGATCTAGTTATTAAAGATATCCAAAAAGATGTTAACAGGTCAAAGAATGCAATTTGCGAACAATCACAGATAGACTGTCAGAGCTCATCCAATTTCAAATTCTGAAGCGTCAGGGAACCCTTGAGAGGCAGAAGCTTTTCAGAAATTAAAGAATATCCTTTCCTTTTGATTGGTTTTAGAGATACTATCCTATAACAGATGGCATTAGAGAGGATCTTCAAAGGGGGTGCTAAATTCATATTGCTTAGGAAAATTCCTCCCTGGAGAGTAAATGATTGCTGCAATTTAAAAAAGAAGGTGGAGGACAAAACTTACTCATCAAGAAGAAAATGCATGAATCCTCGAGGCAATCAGATACATGCCCTACTTCCTGGATGAAATAGAAAGTTGGCCAAATCATGCTATTTTAATTATTTTAATTACTCAATCTGAAAACATGAGGCAAAAAGTAGGAGACTCACCCCTTACTCCACCAATATTTGATCTCAATCCAACAGGCGCTCGAAAAAATCAACCGAATTTAAATATATCTGCAATAAAATATTACACTCAGCAAAAAGGCTTAAAAACTCGTATCATCAAATGCAACAAACACAACATAAGAAGCATCTTAAACACCCTTTTTCATCAGTTTTTTGCATTCTGAAACTAATCTGCAAATATTCGGAAATTATCAGAAACAAAATACCATATAATTATAAATATGTAGCATCTTAGAACCTAGTATCAAAAGGCAAAGAATACTAAGACGGGATCCTATAGAACAGTTTAAGTTTAATACAAAGAGATAAAAATTACTCCAAAGTATGAGTGTGATATCAGGACACATGCTAGAAAGACCCTAAACGGCATCAGATATGATGTTATCTATCTGGTTGTCTCTAACAACCTTCTAATGTACCATGACAGGTCTTATAGCATAAAGTTGAAGAAAATATATTCCCACAGGCTAGTTTTCACCAATTACCAAGAGGGTACTACTAAATTTCATAAAAACCCCAAACAAAATAGCTATGAAATCATTTATATTCTTTTGAGAAGAGCAGAACCTAGCCCCTTGACAAGGAAGGACAGATTAACACTTCCATCTTGCACGAACCATTAATAAAGTTAATCTCAGCAATATAAGATTATAGGCATCCCTATCGTAAAATAATATTCCTAATCTCAGCGAGCTAAGATTACAGGCATCCCTATAGTAAAACAATCCACTATTTCATATATGAAGCATATATATAAATACAATATTCCAGCAAGGCAATCTGCAGAAAGAAAAACGAACACAAATATTGAAAAACAATAACCCACTGTTACTCTTCCCAATTGACCAGCTCCTAAACTCTTACAAGAAAAGTAAACCATGAGAAGAACCAGGAAACCTCATGAGATATCATATTTTCAAGATCATAGAACTACAGAGAAGCATAAAAACACAAGATGAGGAAACTCATAGAGACAGTAAGCAATGATGGTGTGCTCATCTTACCTAAAAACCAAAAGAGAGCATGTGATGACACAACAATACGTCTGCGAGGAAACATAACTGCACCAATTGCTAGAAAAAAAGTTAGAGAAAAACTTAAAGTATAGCTTCCCAATCTGAATAAAAGAACATAATAGCTCACTCTTGTACACTGTAATAACCTGAAAGAAAAAGTTCCAACAGACTTGGTGGTCGGATTGTCCAGTATGCAGCATTTAACCAGAAGAGAAATGAGCATGAGTTTTTCAGGCAGAAGATTAAAAAAAAATCATCATATGAATTAGCATGTGACATGTCTTAAAATCAGAGGGCCCCCTTTGTCATATCAAGTAAAGAGTGAAATCAAAAGTATTTCTATGTTTGCTATCCCAGCTGCCCTCTCATGAGCATCATAGCATTTGAAGAAACCTCTCAGTGTGAAGATTAACCATAAGTTGGAAAAACTCATCTATGCTAGTGAAAGAGGATAAGTCAAACTAACCATGGCCCTAAATCAATTGTATATAGTAATTAGAACTGTGAAAAAACTAATTTACATCAACTTACAAAACATATTCCCTTACACCGCTGAAGAAAAATGTCAATAGTCAACACATGCATAATACTTCCTTGGGAAAACCAAAGGGCTGGATATTCTTCTCCGAGGCATACTACCTCTGTCATTATAACACTTTTCATAATTTATGATGAGCTTTGTGGATAAAATTGACTGGAAATGGAGTGATGTCAAGAAGGTACCTAACCTAAATTATTGAACCACCACACGAGTTTCTTGAGGTTCTATGAAATATCAAATAAGCTGGTGTTGCAAGAAACAGGAGCTGGATCTTAGGGAAATCAAGAAATTTTCTTAGTGCCATGACCTACAAAACATATTCCCCTATCCTCACATTGTTCACGTAGTTGAATGTGGAAGATCTGATGGCTACAATAGGCAACTAGCGTATGTATTATTAGGTTAACAACCAGATCGCTTAGCAAGCTAGTTATGCTAAGGTTTAGAAGCTTACCATGCTGCACAATGAGAATCCCTTCACACACTGGCATGTTGAAATTCAGAACAAAGAATATTATATAGTAAAGATGAAGTGGAAGAAAATATATCAAGTTGTGCATAGTGTCACTTTAACCTAATCCTGGACATGCTTCATGTATATTCTAATTATATATCAAGTTGTGCATAGTGTCACTTTAACCTAATCCTGGACATGCTTCACGTATATTCTAATTGCTACCTGATAGAAATATCAAAATAAAAGTATGGTTGTAACTCACTCCTTTTCAAACCAACATGCTTTGGCGCCAGCAGAAGGAATCGATAAAAGCACCAAAATATTTTCGCGAAGAGACTCCTCAGAGATACCTGTAAAACTGAAGTTCAGCTAGCACCTCTTCCAGCATTCAGTGGCTTTCAGTTTCATGATTTCAGGACAAAGTCATAAGTGAGATTTCAAGGATAATAGCACCAGTGGAAAAACTGAGGAATATTTTAGAGGGAAATATGAACTACCCATATGTTTGACAGTATTCATTTAGCATACAAGGAATAATCATACCTTGGGGTTCGACATCAGACTGCAGGGTCCCAGAAGTCTTTGTTATCTGAGAAGAGCAAATATAGGGGAAGTTTGGCTAGCACCTCTAGCAGCATTCAGTTTCATGATTGCAGGACAAAGTCTGAAGTGAAATTTCAAGGATAATAGATGTGAATAATCAAGGGGGGAAATGAGGCATACTAAATTAATTTATAGATAGTAGCCTTCAAAGCAAAAAATGCACAATGCTTAGGCCATTCTTCGTACTTCATATGAGAACACAATTTTATGAAGGAACACAAAGGAAAAACAGAATAGTCGAGAGTTAAAAAACAATAATCAGAACTCCTAGACTCTTTGACCAACATATGAGACCTAAAGTGATGAACTACAAGTCATGCCATGCTAATTGGACTCGAATATTACGAGAAAATATAGTAAGCCATTTTTGCTGGTATGTACACCACCGAAAATTATCAAAAGTGTTGCAGTGTCTTATACCTTTCCAGTATTCCTCAATAAGATACTCTCCACCAACATCAGTTCCGGCTTCAATAGCTTCATCTGCAGCTGACCTTTCAGCAAAAATACCTATCCTGGCAGTCTGAAATACAACAACATTTAACTAAATAACCTTAGAATAACATCAGTTCTTAAAATCTATCACAGGACCACCTATGTGTAAACGAGAGATAATTACCTAACCAGTTTGAGTGGAAGAGTTACATCACCATGAACCATCTGTAAATTAAATCAGATAACACTGAACTGTAAATGAACTGCAAATGCTAAAGTTATTGATAAATCTACTAATTAACTCCATGACCATACAAAAATTAATGAGAAAACTAGTAAAAACGCGGGACATATAATCAAATGGAATAAATAAAGCATAAACCTGAAAAAAAGCACATAAAATTCTCTGAAAAATCTGCAAGGTAAAATATTACAGTACAAATCACACATATTTCAATTGAAGAATTTAAAAAACAAAACAACAGGATAATTTAGGAAGAAGAACAAGCATCTTACCATCAGAAGAGAGACAATAAAGCAGTTTATTTATTTCGCGCATGTTTGCCTTATAATACATCAGTTGGTATAATATGACTGCAAAGACGGAGCAAAAAACATATATCGATCAATAAGATCATTATTTGTCTAAACTTTAGACTTACTTGTAATATAGGAACATTTGCCGACAATTCCAGATGCTTAACCTTTGATACATCAAAACCATAAGAAAATAAACCCTTCGTATAAAAGGCTAAAATACTACTCGAAACCAATCATGCCTTACAAGAATCCACAATAAGCTTAAGTAAATGTCACTTGCGACTCCATTGTGAAATTATAATCTTATACAAAAATGAGACACAACCCCACTTACAATCTTAAAAAATTATACCTTTACAGTCAATTCGCAAGCAAAAATTATACCTTTACACCCTATAAATAACAGTTAATAGAAAACAGTTTTTGTCAGCTACAATTAAAAGAAAAAGCGGAGGAGGAAACTTACTCATCAAAAAGAAAATGAATATATGCATTGTTCCTCGTGGAAATCAGATACATGCCCATCACAAACTTCCCGGACGAATATATACAGGTTGTCATATCATGCTATTTTTATTACTCAATAAAAAAAAAACCGAAATCAGAATCAAACATTAGTCAAAAGTAGGAGAATCACCGCCTGCTCCACCAATACCTGAATCCAAAGGAGCAAACTCAAAATAATACAAAAAATTCTACAAATTCTAAGGGCATCTACAAAACAATACAAACTTCAACACGACAAGAAAAATGCAAAAAAGGGGTCAAAATAATTCATACCATCAAAGGCCCAAACATAAAATAAAAAGCTTAACGAGTATCCTTTTTCATCTGTTTTACCCTTTGTGAAACTAATATACAAACTTCCCAAATGTATAAGGTACAATTTTAAATATCTATCATTTTTAACCCAAAGCAAAGAATATGTATACAGACTAAACTTAAGCAAGGATCCTAACCACAAGTTAGAGTGCAAAACAAAGAGATAACATATACTCACAAGTATGAGTGTGATTACATGATATATGCTACAAAGCAAGACCCTAAAAGGGACTAGCTACTGGATAACATCATGTTGTCTATCTGGTTGTTTCTAATAACCTTCTAATGTCGGTGCCAGCATTGACACCGGAAAGGCGAAAACAGAATGACCAGACTAAAAAAGAAAAAAAAACTAATCTTTCAAGCATGCATCAGATGCATGCCATACACATGCTTCCTGGGTGGAACAGAGAGCTGTTCAAAAGACAATTATGCTACTTCAGTTATTCATGCTCACAGACCAGAAATTAAAATCATACATGAAGAAAACTACAGTTCAAACAGAGGAAATTAATTCTTTAAACCAAATGATTTGTTCCTCATCGGTAGGGATAATATCAGAATACCATGCCTGGCTCATACGACCAAATTGCAATCAAAGAAGGAGCACCATGTTAACGAAGTGACCATGGTCTAATGATAAATAAACAAAATGAGACTATAACAAGAAACTTGTAAAGAACACCACTCACTAAGTCATCTAAACTACAGAAGGAATGCAGATACACCAGAACTTTTCAATTGTCCAGATACATGGCGCCTTACGCTCAAGGGAAAGTGTGAAATAAAATTGGAAGAAAAAGATGACAGATTCAGATCTTAGATAGAAGTTGCAAACTTCACTGCAACAAAATGTTGATCTTAGTTGCATAACATGACTTGTGGTGAATCCAGATAGACCAGAACTTTTCAATTGTCCAGATACATGGCGTCTTACGCTCAAGGGAAAGTGCGAAATAAAATTGGAAGAAAATGATGACAGATTCAGATCTTAGATAGAAGTTGCAAACCTCACAGCAACAAAATTTTGATCTTAGTTGCATAACATGACTTGTGGTGAATCCAGCACATATAGCAAGACCAATTGATTCTGAAAAAACATAAGAAAAAAACAATATGTTAATCATAGAATGATAGCTTATAGTAACAGAAAAAAAGAAGAATAAAAAGTCAATGCAACTAAGCCACCACCTTACCTTCTTGCAAAGTTTACAAAGACAAACATAGAATTTTCATAACAAACTAACATTCATACCTGAAATGAGAAAAGGTAAAAAAAATCATGCCAAATCCGGGAACAAGGGAAAAAAATGAAATTGGTATTTGGTTATATACTTAACCATCTCCATGACGTCTTATATTCCTAAACGTGAAACAGAATAATCACTGATTGATGGAGAAGTTAACAAACAAGTAAGAATTAAAACTAAGAACACCCAACCTTGGATAGAAGTCGCCAACCTCAGAGTAGCTCGAGCCTTCTTAAGATACATGGAAGGAACTTGAAACCAAGTTAAAAAAATCCTGCTACCCCTGACTAGGAGAAAAAAATTAGGTGAAAAAATTTGAAATTTTTGGACAACCTAATACAAAGTGATTTGGATTTTTCGAAAGAAAAGTTGTTGATAGATTCAGGAGTAAACCTTTCCAGAACCCAAGAACTCCAACTTCATCAAGTGACCAATAATTCGCAAGATTCCATTTAATCTGAAATCATAAGTAAAGTTTGTGTCAAATAAGACCAGTGTTCTTCTAGAACACTTCAAGATAACAGATGCTAATAATAAGGGGGGAATGAAGATATAACCTTCTAAGCAAAGGGTGCATAACACATAGCCATACTTCATACTTCTTATGAGGAAACAACTTCAGAAAAGAAAACAAAGGAAAAACAGAAAGGTCGAGAGATAAAAACACAATAATCAGAACTCCTACAACCTGGAGTTTTCAGTAAGACTCCAAATTGATGAGCTGGAAAAGATTAGAATTCACTTAGTTAAGTGACCAGATCTCTTGTCTCTAGCCATTTGAAAATCTCATTTGTATACCAAGTCATGACATGCTAATTGGACTCCAATATTACGATAGAATATAGAGAGCCATTTGTTCTGGTAGGTAGTATACATGTAAACCTCATAAAGCAGTGTCTAATACCTTATCGAACTTCCTCAATAGGATCCTCTCCTTATGGATTCATTGGCTTATCTGCAGCTGACCCTTCAGCAAATATAGTTATACTGATAGGCTGAGATACAACAATGTTTTATTAAATAGCCTAAGAGTAGTATTAGTTCTTAAAATTCTATCAAAGGGACCACCTGAGACGAACAATGAGAGATAATTACACCCTTTCTAGTTCTCAATGACCATATAAAGAAGAGAAAACAAGTAGAAAATAGAGACATATCATCAAAAGGAAAATGAAGCCTAAACCTGAACAGAAGCACATGAATTTCTCTGAAAAATCTGCAACTCAAAAAATTACAGAACAAATCACACAAATTACAAATGAGGAATTTAAAAAATCAAAATACTACCAAGATAGTTTGGGAGGAAGAAAAAAGCATCTTACCTATCAGAAGAAAGAACAATGAAACAATTTGTTTAGTGCATCTAAACAAGCATCTTGCCAATCAGAAGAGAGACTAATAAAGCAATGTGTTTAGTACATGTACCGTCTTGTAACCCATTAGTTAGTATAGTAAGACTACAAAAACAGAGCAAAAATCAGATATCATTCAATAGCAACATTACTTATCTAAAAAGTAAATTAAACCAACAACTCCAAGTGCTCAGCCGTTAAATCATCGAAACCATAAAAAAACCAAACCCTTTCTATAGAAGGCTAAATATACTTGAAAATTGAAACCAGTAGTGCCCTGCAATAATCCACAATAACCTTTACGTAAATGTCACTATTGACTTCATTTTCGAACAAATAACTGATACAAAAATGAGATACATGCCCTACACAAGCTTCCTGGATGAGAAAGGTGGTCAAATCATGTAATTTTAATTACTCAACCCAAGCAACCAATAATCAAAACCAGACATGAGGCAAAAGTTGATTAACCCACGGAAAAATTATTGTCTGGAAAGGCCAAAATAGATAAAACAGTTTTAACACAAAGAAGCGGCAACACAAATATATTTGATTTTATAGAATCATATGAAGTACCAAAACAAAATCGAAGTAAGAGAATTTCCCCCCTGTGCCGCCAATATCTGTATCCAATAGACCATAAGTAAATGTTAATTAAACCTTCATTTCAAAATTTCAATCTTACATATATGAGATACAACTCTCTGAAACCCTCTTTCACTTAGGTTTAGGTGTAAAAACTACAATGTTAAACCCTATAACAAATGGTTACTGAAATAGAGTATCTGATAGCTTCAAATTGAAAACTTAGTTAGAGGAAACTTAATAGCCAGTACAAAAATCAACTCATGGGTCAATCCCATACGCAATTAGATACATGCCCTACACATGCATTCTAAGGGAAACAGAGAGTTATTCAAAAGACAACCATATATGCTACTTTAGTTTCACAATCTAACCACCGACCAGAAATCAAAATCACACATGAGGCAAACTATAGTTCAAAGAAGGAACTTCATGTTGGCAAAGTTATGATGGTCAACATCATAAATAAACAAAATGAGAGAAAAACAGGAAACTTGTAAAGAGCACCGTATACATATCAACATAATAAGTTAAACCACTCACTAAGACAGCCAATCTGCAGAAGGAAAAACCAACACAAATAGACCAGAGCCACGCTGAAATAGTGATAAACTAGACCCAATATTTCGCTTTCTATTTGGTAATCAGCTAAATGACAGCTTACTCTCGACGGATAGTAACAAAATAAATTGGAAGTAAAAGATGACAAAATCAGACCTTAGATTGAATCTGCAAACCTCACTGCAACTAAATATTGATCTTAATAGCATAACATTACTTGTGATGAATCGTGCACATATAGTAACACCATCTTTATCACAAACTGATTCCGGACAACATAAAACAACATCATTAACAGAATGATAGGACCATGACATCTTGTACTCTGACCTTAGATAACAGTTGTCACCCTCGGGGAAACTAGAGCCTTCTTTGCTGGGTTGTGCGGATACTTGACTTACGTCACGTACCTGTATCGATACTCACCCATATCGATTCCAATATGATACTCTCGGATTCTTCCCAAAAGCCTTATCAGAGAATTTAATACTTTATTTCAAGTTTTTCCTTTGAATATTTTCTGAAGGTTTCTTGCTTCTCGTGTGCTTTGTGCATACGAAGTGGAGAAACAGTTAATTTTTTTTGAAGGAGTTTACTCTTCTTATAAAGAGGGTTGAGAGGGGAAGTTTGAATTTTGTTAGCAATATGTGACTAAATTGTTGTGAGAGAGAGGTGCACAAAGAGTGATTTTAGGATTACCCTGAATTTATGTTCTCTAATACAGCATAAAATCACACTTACAAACTTATATGTACGCCGTATCGGCCGTTTTTGGAAATGCCGTATCGTATTCTCCGGTACGTGTTGGTATCGGATACCTGTACCAGTATCTATGCAACCCAGCTTCTTTGGTACATGAAAGAGTTTAAAAACAAGTCAAAAATTCCTGCCACCTGATCAGGAGAAAATTGTAAGTGAAACAAACTGAAAACTTCGGGATAACCTAATAAAAAATGATTTAGATACTTTGAAATGATAGATTCAAGAGAATACTGTTCTAGAACCCAAGAACTCCAGGTTCGTCAAATAAATTTGAACCGATAATTAACAAAATTTCACTTAAATGAGCCTGGCCAGTTTCCCGTTGAAGAACTGTAGAGTTAACTCAGTCGCATACAAAATTCAGGTCGGCTTCTGTTCAATTTAGAAATTATTTACTTCTAAAAGGACGACTATGTTCAGTATTATCAACATCCTAAGTGCACGAGTGAAGATCAGTATCATCAATAGCCTAAAAGCACAAGTGAAGATTATTTTACATGCATAGAGGTGACACCAACCCATATAAGGTCAGTGAACAGCACATTCAGACAACAGAAAAGAAAATCCACTCATCAATCAATCCGCAACGCTGCAATCAGATAGATGCCCCAAGCAAGCTTCCTGCATAAAACAAGAAAGTTGTTTAAACCAGTTCTGTGTTAGTTTAATTACTCAATCTAAACAAGCATAAACCAAAATCGCACAAGAAGCAGTGTTATTTTCAAAAATAAGGAACTTATACTCTTCATCAAAGATTTTGATTCCTTACTAGGGATAAAATCACTATACCACCTTTGACACATGGTGCAAAAATATATCAGAGAAGGAGCCCTCTTCGCCACCAGAAGCTGGATCAAACTGGCACTCCAAATAATCTGCAATACAATAAATACACAACCACAAAGTAGCATTAAAAGAAAAACAGATCTAAAGTTCATACCAAGTTGGAAACAATTTCTCACTCGATGAAAAGCATGACATATAAAAATCATTGAAAGTTCTGAATTCAGCAAACTTCCGATAGTAAGTGAATTCAAACAGGTCAAAAATTGATTATCCAACATAAGGAATTTCCAGAAGCTAACAACATGGTATCCACACGAGATCCATAACACACAAATACACTTACTTAATCTAAATTAGCAGGGTCATATAGGAAGAAATAAAAGGAAACTAACATTCACATGAGAGACCGACCCCTAATAACAAATGATTTATTGCATGCCTTGTTTGAACCCATTAGTAATTGTTTGGTTTAAACATCACTAGTGCAAAAAATCAGATAACAATAATCAAGATTACTTCAATAAGCATAAATTAGACCTTATAACGGATCCACAAATTAACAATTCCCTTAGTAGAAAAAGTTTCATAATAATGTTCAGACCCTCACTGCAATAATCCGGCGAACCTACAACAAGAATTGTTACTTATAACTTCTTTTCAAGTAGACCAACCACACAATCTCTTGAAAACCAGAGTCCACAATTAAGCCCTAAGATTTGCCCTAAATCTAAATAGAAGCAAAAGTACCAGAAATCACACAAATATAAAAGAACAATGAAATAGAAATCAATTATTACCCAAAAATTAACGAAATTTATATATTGTTCTTCCTTGTTAAAGATCCATACAGATTACACGAACATTAAATATGAAATACATGAATAGGAAGCAAGTAGCGAAATAGGAAATTTCAAAGTAATAAAGTGAAGGAGAAAACTTATATTGATTTCAATCACTCATCAAAAGATAGATCGAGACATGAAAATGAAAAACCAACTCGATTGATCATCAAATCCACCAATTCCATAAAATATCATCAGATCTTCAATCGGAAAACCCTAATAAAAATCCCTAATTCTTCATAATTTAGACTCAAAATCCCTAATTCTTCTTCGTTCGCCCAAAACGATTCACAAACAACGGAAAAATGAGAGACAGAGAAGAAAGAGATAAAACCATCTAATTATAGAACTTTCTAGTAAGACACTTCCACGGTTGTAGTTAAAACGTTTGAATTTAGATCGTACGGTGACAGTTGTTTCAAAACTAGCCGTTACAGAGGGTTGCTTAATAGAAACCACGTGGGACAGGACAATATGTACTGTATTGATTCAAGATAAAATTAACTCTGGTAGACCGTACAGTACAGCTGTAATGATAACAGATTCTAAAAAAGGTAATGAGACAACACTCTAACTAACTGTAACAGAATATTACATAAAAATCACACTAGCCGTTATCAATACTATTAGCCCCCGCAAGTTGAGATGGGCAGACTTGTGGACGCTCAATTTGTCTCTGGGAAAGTAAAAAAAAAAAAAAAAAAAAAAAAAAACGAGCAGCGGATAGGGTGTAAATTGTCTCCGTGGCTCAAGGTCTAGTATCTACAGTCCTTACCCATGGAATTCCATAGGTACTATGGCCTGCTACGGGCTGGCCCGATTTAGCTCATTTAAATAAAATGACGGGTAAAGGTAAGGAGCTGAATTTCCTTACTTGGCCGTATATTCGGTCTAATTTCTCGTTAATATTATCCATTTACCTAATTGCTCATTTCCAATTTTCATCTTATATTAAAAATATAATTTATAAAATTATAACATACTAACCAAACTAGTCATATATTCTTTTGATAAAAAATTTATTTTATTAAATATATTGAAAATACCATTTTTTTAACATGATTCAATCTTAAAAAAATTTAATTATAATTTTATTTTATAATTACATAACATTTTTTTATTTTTAAACTAAAATATTTTTTGTTATATATTTAAGGTCCGTCGGTCTGCCCACCCAAGCCCAAATTATTAAATAGGCTTGGGCAGGTATTGGTACTTTATTTTGCTGCAAATCCCTACCGCCAGGCCCATTTGATTTAACGAGCAGAAGATTACTCGGCCCGACCCACCCTTGCTCATTTAATTAATGGAACGGGTTACCCGGCCCGATCCAATTTACACCCCTAGCAGCAGACATTCCCTTAGTAAAAATATCAACTACCTGTGAACTTGTAAAAATATAGTAGAGCTTGATGGAGTTTAAATCCACTAGCTCCCTAATAAAATGAAAATCAACAGAAACATGCTTCAACTATGATTAACAGGGTTAGTAGCTAAAGAAATTGAACCCAAATTTATTCAACCAATGGTTGGTGTCACTAGTAAGAAAATGCGAAGATCTTTAAGTAGCTGACAAACCCAAAGAACTTCTCCAGCAATCTGATCTAGAAAGCGATATTCAGCTTCAGTGGAAGAGCATGACACAGTAGCTTGCTTTGTAGACCTCCAAGTGATGGGATTTGACCCAAAAAATATACAATAGCCTCTAGTGTTGCGCCTGTCATTTGGGTTACCTGCCCAATCTGTATCTGAAAATGAGTGCAAAGCAACAAGAACCTTTTGTAGAAGAATTCCATGATCTATAGTTGCTTTAAGATATCTTAGTATCATTTTAGCAACAATCAAATGCACATATGTGGGATGTTGCGTATGTTGACAAACTTGGTTAACTGAGTAACTAATTTCTGGCCTAGTCCAAGTGATATACTGAAAAGCACCCACTAAGGACCTGTACTCAGTGAGATATGACAACAATGTTCCATCATGTTTACTCATTTTGACATCAGCAATTACTAGAGTAGAGCATGGTTTAGCACCAAGCATATTAGTTTTCTGCAGTAAATCTAGAATATATTTAGTTTGAGAAAGAAACATCCCATTGTTATTTCTATGAACTTCAAGACCCAGAAAGTAATGAAAATCACTCATGTCCTTGATAGGAAAGTACTCCAAAATTTTATTGATGAAAGAGGTACAATTTTTTTTTTAAGATCCTGTAAGAAGTATATCATCAACATAAACAAGGATAATAGTAATCTGAGTGCCTTCTTTATGAACAAATAAAAAAGTATCTGCATGAGATAATTTGAAGCCAAAAGAAACAACAACTTCAACAAGTTTCTCATACCAGTCCCTTGGAGCCTGCTTCAATCCATAAATGGATTTGCGCAATTTGCAAACATAATCTGGATGAAGAGGATCTTGAAATCCAGGTGGTTGGACCATGTATACCTCTTCCTTCAAATCACAATGAAGGCATTACTCACATATAGTTGTCTTACCCTCCAATCAAACTTAACTTCTAGAGAAAGTATAAGCCTAATAGTGGTTGGCTTGGCAACATGACTGAATGTATCTGAACAGTCAATACCTTCTTTTTGATGAAATCCTTTGGCAACAAGTCTAGCTTTGTACTTGTCAAGACTGTCATCTGCATTTTGTTTAATCTTGAAAACCCACTTGCAACCTACTAGATTTTGAGATGGATGTGGTGGAACCATGGACCAGGTGCCAGCCTCCATAAGTACATTATACTCATTGTGCAATGCAACTCTCCATTTTGGATTCTTGTTTGCTTGAGTAAAACAAGTTGGAGTAGTAGGAGTAGAATTAACATGAGCTATGTAAGTCGTCACTACACCATTTTTGTATATTAGCAACAAAATTAGCAACGTTTTCTGCAGCTACGAAATTTAGAACAGCAATGAGCCGTTGCGAATTTTCGTGAATTGCACATGTGCGACGAGTTTGAGTGGATGGTAACACTACCTTCTATGGTTAGGATTTTCTCTAAAAAAAATATGAACGGTTGGATCAAATATCTCACCTCAACCATATATCATTTATCCCAAAGGAACACTACCGATGTCATCCATATCGAATGTCTCTCTTTCTTCTTCCTCACCTTCACTCCATTTCACCAAAATACCACCGCCATTGAGAGTAAAATATCAACACAAACCATTCTCTCTTCAATCTTTCTCTGAAAACCATTTTCACTTCAATCTTTCTTTTGAAAACCCACCACCATTAAACCTTCCAGAAAAATATTTCTCATGTTTATATTGTTCTTCTATCTTTCTCTTGAAAACCCACCACTATTTTCTCTTCAATCTTTCTCGTGCTTGATTTTCTACAGAAAAGTTAGGGTTTGCGATTTCAAAGTTAGGGTTTGCAAAAAATAAATCCCTTGCGTTTTGACCTAATTCGAAATTTTGGGTTCTTAAATCGATGCAGCATGGCACAACTGACATCAATATCTTATTCCTTCTCTTATTCTTATGGTAGTTTTATTGGGGGTTTGGCGTTTGATTGGTGGTAGGAGAGAAGGAAGTGGTGGTGGTGGTGGAGGAGGTGGAGGTGGATATGGTGGGAATTCGCAGAGTCGAGGTTAGTAATATTCTTTATTGATCTGTTTATTGATTCCTCGATGAAATCTTCCTTTGATTTATGAGTTGTTTTGAATTTTAAGGTTTTTATTGTTTTTGGATTGTTTGGCAGGTGGTGGTGGTGGATACCAAGGTGGAGGAGATCGGGGAGGGGGTCTTGGTGGTGGATACCAAGGTGGAGGAGAATTCTGTGTATGTATTGGTTTTTTTTATATTATGTATTGCTTTTTGTGAATTAGAAGTTGGATTGGTCTTAAGAATTCTGTGTTTTGTGTTCAAGTTGTGGGAATCTGATCTTCGCTAGAAGAACTGAGTATAATGTGGTACTGCGAATTCTGGAGGAGGTGGTGGTGGAGGTAATACTGGTGGTGGTGGAGGAGGCGGTTGTTATAACAGAGGTGAAAGTGGTGGTCCTAAGGCTTCATCATTCAAAATACCTACTTATTGCTGTTGTTTCCATAAATTTCTAATGTTTGTAATTTTAGTAGTGATCTTTTAAAACTTGATTTGATAGTATATCTTTTATCTATGTTTGCTAGGTACTAGCAGATCGGGTTAATCTTCCAGGTAGATTGCTGAAATTGAGCTATTACACTGGTACAATTGTGGGAGCTGTGAATTTGATCAAAATTGGTTACGAAGGGTAATAGCATAATCCCTTTTGACACTGGTTATTGGAGCAGTCTTAGTGGTGTGTGACTTGTCATCCGTGTAGAATCTGAGTATAACTTGTTTTGCTTCCTAATTCAGGTGTAAGATGATAGGCTTTCTTATTTTCTCATCCCTGCAAGCGAAATATTTTAAGTCTTGTTTCAGTCAAAATCTATAGAATCATGATTTCTTACTGTCATTTGTGTTGATATATATATATACATATATGACTAAGATGAGCATTACATGGAAAAGTTGTTTATTTCGATATATATTGTCTGATAAATCATCGACGATGCAGTAGAATGCATAGTTAATCTAATGGGAGCTCTGGTTTAGTTCTATGACTTAATAAAGAGTATTAAATCTTTATTATCTTCCCCCTTAACCACTCAGGTCTCAACTTACAAAGTACATTGAAAGTTTTTTGGTTGATGCTGCCCCCTACTCAATCTACAATGGCTTGAGAGTTACCTGGATATGCACATCTACTGTCACAGCTGGAATCAAGTATGTAGAGGTATGTATTCTGTTGTTGGTCAAAATTTTTTTTCTACAGATATACTATGTTAACTCATTTGATATAGTTTGGTTGTTCACTCGTTCCGTATAACAAGTAATCAACTAAAAGTTAACCAGCCTCAATGACTTCAAAGATCCAAGAATGATGTAGATCAGTTCCTAACAGCAAAAAATGGCACTGAGGCCTTCCCCTGTGCAAGCGATTATTTTATTTAGTTTCTATTGGCATCATTCATATTTTTCAACCTTGTATCATAAAATTGTCTTGCTAATGATACCCAAGAAAGACTTTAGAAATGTAAAATCCCTTATCCTAGAATAAGTACTCTTAAATAGTAGTAAGGCTGTTTTTGGAATTTACTCGTGTGTATATAGATGTGTGTCAATAAAAGCCGAGGGTTTCTACTTTTCTTCTAGGTCTAAAACAAAAGCAGTAGCCGTATTAAATATTTTTCTTGAACCCTAACTGTGGGATAAGGGATTGGAAGAAGACAAGAGAGCAAGTAAAAATCTAAGGGTGTTGATTTGGATTGTTGTACTTGACTGCAAAATCGGGTAGGTTTTCTTCATACTTATTTTCTTTGTGGATTCTTCTAATAACTCATTTTGTACCGTATCTATTTTTTGAAAGTTGAATGCTAGCTATGTTCGAGCGTATAGGTTGATTTTGATCGATCTGTTAGTGTTAGGGCATTAGTGGATATCTAGGGGAAGATTAGATCTATGAGAAACTTTGTCCCTTTTATAAGTTAATAGTACAATGGTGTTTTGATGATCGATTAGTATACATATTAACGTTTGACTAGTCTTATAATGCTTCTGACATACTAAGACTAGTGTTGTCTTTCTATAGGTAGGTGCAGGTGATAGCTTTCCATTTATCTGTTTTGGTAATGCAAATCTTATTTATAAAATGTTTAAAACGCTTAGCTATGATTAAGGACTAGCCATGGTTCGGAAGATATATAGAAAATATAACTACCTTGTTCCTGTTGTAAAAGTGGCGTCGTGAAACAGCTTGTGCAATACAATACCTAGCTATTTTGGGTCTTTATAAAATAGTCAAATATGGTAGCTATGAGTGGTGCATGTTCTTAGCCTGTTCAGTGGCAGAGATGGCAGTGGACTAGCGTGTAAAATGAAAAGTTCTAAGTGTGGTCGTGGTGTTGACAGGTTTCAGAACTATTTAAGTGTTTCATTTTTATGATATGATGTGTAGTTGTTAACCTTGTTATGTATTACTTGTGTGACATGCAGACTACCAAGTTATTAATTAACTTGTGACGTAAGCTAAAATGGAACACCTATAAGACTAGAGGTCTGGTAGTGTTAATTTGCTCTTTTTATTGACGGGATTAAGTCTTAGAAGAGGGCTTTGTGCGGTGGTATTTGGTGTCTGCGATTTTTGGTGATTTCATGTGTGATTATATGTGTGCAGTTGACACAAAATGCTATGAAGATAAATAATGACTTTTGCTGTTCGTTGTCCGTAGTTGGCTCGATTCCCATAAGTTATTACAGCGATGACCGAAAGGTCGCCTAAAAAATAAGGTTTTATTATCTGGAATGGGATCAACAACACCTAACTTTCCGGCGCACGGTAGGAAAATTAAGTGGACTACAATAGGGCTGATTCGGTAGGTCGCATGATCTAAGAAAGGAATATAGAGAGGAAAAAAAAACCCGGTAAATTCTTAGCATTTAGATTAGTGGGTGGGTGGAAAGCCTTGTTTGGCTATGTTTTTAAATGTTATTTCTTACCATTATGGATTGATTTTCACTTGTTAGACTACTGGTCTTTTGAGTTACTGACACTACTACATCATTTTAGAAAATGGTTTAATAAAATGCTTTCACGAATTAAATGTTTTCAATGAACTACTTCGGGTTCGTTAGATTAATTCTAGAGGACATAAGTATATGAAAGCCTACATTTAGTGGGGTCTGATCCGACTTACTATTTCTTCAGGAAGCCATGACAGTGGAGCAGTCTGATCTAGGGTATCTTTCGTTCGGAATTAGCGGTGTTCTTCGTTGATTTTTAGGTGGTTAGCAAAACTATTTTTTATGGATTTTAAGCACAAATTTATTTATTTTCAGAGATTTTTTTAAAATATTTTATTGAGACTGACCTGCTTGTCGAGAAATACCTTTGTTTTAAAAATTTATATTAAAACTTTACAACTGCTTAATCAATTTCATTAAATGCAAACTTATTTATTTTTGGATTAATGTGAATGTGCTCTATGCGATAACCTGATCTCCATGAGTTGGTCTGACAGTTTGAGTGTGTAAAGTGGTCCCTAAGTATTCCACACTTGGTATTTTAGGGCGGCCGACCTAGAACTCGAAGTGGGGCGTTTCAAGAAAATTCTGATCTGTGACCATGACATACGACACAATAAAGTAAATGAACATGCAAATATAAAGTGATTATGTATTATGTGTCATTCAATGAACTTATAATTTTTTTTTCTTGGATCTTGTTTAGGATTTTGATCTCTTGTTTGCAAACCTTGTAGAAAAAAACTGCTAGAAAGGAGCATACTTGGAAGTGTATCAAGTATGACTAACTTTCAGTTTTCTTCAATGCACATGTATACAGGATGACTAACTTTCAGTTGTCTTCAATGCATAATTGAAGCAGAATAGCTGTGTTTCAGGTACTTGGAAGTGTACAAGGAACTTAAAGCTTGGCGACCTAAGTGTGGGGAGTGATGTTTAGATTGCTGAATTATGTTTTGGAGGGTGAAGTGTGATAATGTGCAATTGACAACAAGTGAGTAAAGAAGACACTGCGGTTAAGTTTGAAATTATGAAAGTTGTCAAAAACATAATATGTCATAATCTATGAGAATTGAACTTGCACCCTTAATTATGTTGTGCAAATCGAACTCAAAACCCGTCTGTATTCCTGTGATTTATTCAATTCTAAGTTAATACACAATGAATGTATCTCTTAGTAGGTAAGGTTTAAATGTTCAGTAATTTGGCCTGAAGTTGGCCTGAAATATTGCAGGGAACTCCACTAGACTAGGTCGACAGAAGATTGACTTGACTTTTTTTTTAGTTGCAAAAATTTAGCCATAGTCGTTGCTAAATTTTCAACCAGAATAATAAAATCCGGTCCAGCTAAGAGTATTCGTTCTAATTAAAACCGGTTCCAAATTTTGCAACCGCTTTTATGCGTTGCGATACTGCTTGGAGTCGTGGCGTCAAAAATTTAGCAACAGCTAAACAGTTGCGAAGTCTAAGAAAAAGAACAGTTGGCTTAACTGAAAACCGTTGCGAAACTTATTTGCAACGGCTGGTGTGCGATTGCAAAAAATACAACAGTGTGTTTCGCAACTGCTTTCTGCCGTTGCAAGTCCAGTTTGCAACTGCAGAGTCGTTGCTAAACCCCAAAAATGGTGTAGTGTGTAGCTAAAGGGTATCTTGTTGCTATTTGTGATTTTGGTTTATCATTCTTGGCCCTAGAAATCATCCCATGAGTAGAAACAAAATCAATGATGGGAGTAGTATCATGAACAACAGGTGTAGTAGAAATAATAGATGAGTCATAACTAGTAGGAGAAGTGGTAGGTGTTGGTATTTAATTATTTTCATTTGCAGTGAAAGAAGTAGGAGATGAAGAACAAGTAGAAAATGTTGTTTGCATTTTAGAGGTGAAATTAGGCATATCTAAAATTGTTGCAACAGTAGGTGGTATAAGGAATTTAGGATCAAAAGTAGAAGGAGAAGGAGAAGAATTAGATACAAGAAGTTTATAGGTGATACAGGCATAATTTATACATATTTACCGCCTAACTTATACTTGTTAATATTTATAATTTATTAATTTTGTTGTTTTAATAGGTGGTTCGCATAAAATCCAAAGTTATGAACTAAACATGGTCAAAAGGGCTAATTGGTGGATTTTATGGAGCTTAGAGAGTAAGAGTGGAAGTGAACATAAGCAAAATTGTTAAGAGTCACCAATGACTTGTTGAAGCACGAGTTGGTCGGTTGGCTCTTGGGGCACATGGTCAGAGAATCAGGTGAAGGTTGGCTTCGGCAGAGAACGAGAAAAAAAAAATCAGAATCAATTCTGCTATTCACATGAAGAAGAAGATGATCAAGAACATAAGGTTGTACAAAACTGTCGTTGATGACCGTTGCCAAAGCTTTTGATTATAAAAGTAAAGACGACGGTTTTTGCTACAGTTCTAGCAACAGTTATAGTTTAAAAGCAAACAGAAGCAGTCGTTTATTCAATAAAGAAATTTAATCTTTCTGCGAACAGTTGATTAGTTATTTTCTTATTTGTAAGCACTTTTGAGCCATGATTGTATCTTTTGAGAGTGTTTTGAGCGTGATGAGCTAAACCCCAACACTAGGACAATGGAGGAAGCTATTTTTCCAATAATGATGTGGTAATATCTATTTAATTAATTACTACAATTATTTTTATGATTATTTACATTGAACAAAAATTGGAATAATGATTTTTATTAAATAGTTGTGTTTTCTCTTGATGGTGCATGCTTGGTCTAGGGATTTTTGATGCTTTATGCTTGCGATTTACATCTATTATTTTAGAAATCTCAGGCAATATTTTAGAATCACTTTGAACGTAAGAATTGCATGAATATTGTTTTTAACTGAATCACATAAATTGGTTAATGGTGGAACCCTTTGTCTCAACTCTTTCATATAATCTTGATATCATCTTTGTTTGAGTTTTATATTTTTAGTATTACAAACTAGGTCTAATATCAATCTTAATAAGTCCCAGTGTTTGAACCCTTATTTACCACTTATTTACAATCACATCAATAGGCAAGAGTAGGAAATAAAGTTTCACTGAAAGAAACATGCCTAGAAATGTATACTCTCCCAGATAATGGATCAAGGCACCTATAACCTTTGTGAGAAACAGAGTAACCTAAAAAAATACACATTTTTCTTCTTGGATCCAACTTGTGTAAAGTATATGGTCTTAGCCAAGGGAAACATGCACAACCATAAACTTTTAGAATATAATAGTCAGGTTTTGAATTGAAGAGTAGTTCATAAGGTGTTGAAAAAGATAAAAGAAGTTGTAGGCAATCTATTTATAAGAAAGTTTGATGTTTGAAAAGCCTCAACCCAAAAGGCATGAGACAAATTG
The DNA here is from genome assembly GCA_023531435.1 of Papaver californicum. Lineage (NCBI taxonomy): Eukaryota > Viridiplantae > Streptophyta > Magnoliopsida > Ranunculales > Papaveraceae > Papaver > Papaver californicum. Next base: position 953,745 of record JAJJMC010023637.1, read on the forward strand.
GATTGTCGGAGTAAGGTTATTCCTAAATCAACCAAATGTCTATGTTTTGATTCAGCTACCCCATTTTTCTCAGGGGTATGTGGGAAGCTGAATTGATGTGAAATTCCAGAAGTAGTGAGAAGTAACTCAAGCTCATTATGAATAAATTCACCACCACCATATGACCTTATGGTCTTGATAGAAATATTGAAGAAATTTTCAATTTGAAGTTTAAAAGAAGTAAAACATTTATGAAATCAGACTTTTTATTCATTGGAAAAATCCAGCAATACTTTCTAAAATCATCTATGACATTACAATAATAGTTGTACCCACTGACATAAGTTACAAGACTTGAACCCCGAAGATCCATGTGAAGTAATTGAAGTGGTACACTTGACTGAGTTCATGAAATAGAGAAAGGCAATTTACATTCATTGCAAAACAAAGGTTTATTTGCTAAAGGAATGCCAGCGGTATGAAAAATTCTTTGTAATGATTGAAAATAAGGATGACCAAGTCTTTGGTAGCTGGATTGGTGTGAGTTTGATGCTTGAGATAGCATGGATAGATGGTGTGGCATTAAATTTGATGGGATAGAGGCCATGCCTAGCTGGACCTTGGAAAATTGTCCTCCCTGATGTTAGATCCTTCACAAGGAAATCATCAGAGGTAAATGTGATGCTACAATTGTTATCACTAGTAAACTTATGGACAGAAACTAAATTTTGTGATGATTTAGGAACATGTAGAGCATTAGGCAGGGATACTTTATTATCATGTTGAAATCTAGATGTATGGCCAATGTTAGAAATGTAAATACCTTGACCATTGGATGTGTTGATTTGATCACCACCAGAATAAGAAGCAACATTGCCAAGGCCAGAAATAGATGAAACAATATGATGAGTTACACCTGAATCTACAAACCATGGATTTTCTCCACAAATATTGGCAACATATAGCATTGCATGAAGATTTTGAGGAGTTGTTTTGCTTTGAAAATCAAATTTTAATCTATTATTGCAGTCATAAGAAGTGTGAGTTATTTTTCCACATATCTAAAAGGTGAAGTGAACTGAGAATGACCAGATGCGGGGTAATTGAATTTTAGGTGACATTTGTGAATTACTACCACTGAAATTAGATTATAAGACCTTTTTCCCTTGTAGTTAGGACTATGACCTTTAATAGGATGAAAATGAGAACAAAAAGATCTAGAAGTATTAGCACCAGGTGCAGAATGGGCAGAATTGTTGACATAAAATGCAGTAGATGAAGATTGAGATTGTGGATGATTAAGCAAAACAGTTTCTTCACGAATCAATAAGATGTGAAGTTCAATGCTTCACTACACCAAATTCAAGGATTAGCAACTCAGATTCGTAACAAAAATCTTTTGTTGCTAAATTATAGCAACAACACACCGTCGTTACAAATTTTGCAACAGCCCACACCCTGTTGTTATTCGCAACAGCTTGGTTTTACATGTGCCAAAGTAGCGTGTGCTTGGGAACATTTTTTCCTTTTATTCTGCCCAAATTTTGAAGTGGTGATAATGAAGAAATTGTGTTTCACTTTCACCCCTTTCCTTCTTGTTTCTCTTTCTATCTTCATTTTTTGCGGTTTAACTCCACAGCCACCACCACCATTGAAACCTGATTTTTTTTCTTTCTCTTCTTCTTCTCTTCCACCTTAAGTTCAAATCGAGCACCACCACTACCATCTCACTGATGCCACCGCCTACTTTATTCTTCTTAAATTAGAAACCCTAGATTTCTTCTTCTCTTTCGCTGAGCACCACCACCACCACCATCTCTTGTTTAATCTCTACAATAGAAACCCTAGATCAAGTATTTCTATTTCTTATCTGGGGTTTCAATTAGTTTTAGTTATCAGAAACTAATAATGTCAAAGTTTCTTATCAGATCGAACAACAATAGAAACAACAACAATCGACACTGATTGAGATTTTCAAAGGTTAAGGATAGTGGTTCTTTTATCAGGTGGAATCGTTGTGTAAATTTGTCAACAACAACCAGATGAAAATCAATAACTCCTCGTATTTTGGATGAGCTGTTTGAATTGGTAACCAAAATATGCTTGTTTTTTTGTCAAACCGACTTATCTAGTATATTAATTTCTAAGTCTCTGCATACAAATTGGCATCTGATTCAGTTTTAGATTATGGGTTCTTTCATTGGTATTTTAGTATCACTTAATATTTAGTAACATTAGTTATAAATGACCTCACTAAATTTCATCTGTGTTGAATGATGAACTTTGTAATGCACATTGCATAGTGCACCCGAACTATTTGTATACATATCCATGGATACCATTTTGGCTTTGGAGTAACAAGTTGTCTAAAATTTTAAGTCTTGAGATTAGAACTAGCATTATTGGTTCTAAGTTAAGATTTGTCTTTTCATAGATGGACTTTGTAGTTGTCGAAAAACTTCACCACATTTTGTGAATTAGGCAGACATGGTACTGTGTCCATATTGTATGCTTTGGTTGTTTCTTGTAATATGTTGCAGTTAATTCTTCTGCTGCCAAATTCTGTTTTACTTTCTTTTTGTTTTGATTTTCTTTTTCAAATTATTATGGATGTGTGAGTTTGCATACCTTCCACATATATTATGGTCATCGTTGAGAAAATTTAGACATGATATTGTGTTATATATTTGATTTATACCCTTCAAATTCCCTACAAGTTTACCTTAACTTTTATTACTTGTTGGTCCAGATTTACCTCAAATGTTAAGATCAAGAGCATTTCGATTGTTGGTGCTGCTGATGGGACTAGTCCAGCAAAAATGAAAGCGTGAGTTCAACCTTTTAAACATTTCCTTTGTACTTTGATTTGTTATTGGTAGTAATTTTATTTCCTACCATCTATTTGGATACCTACTATTCGTGCCTTAATTTATTCTCACAACTTGGTTCTAACTTAAATCTAGGTTCATTAATCGAGATGGTATTGACTTTTCATATGCTCAAGGCATGCAACCTGTTCAGGTAACTACTCGTAGCATTATTTTAGTTATTTTGGCAGAAATCTCTATGTTTGCAGTTAACTAATTAAATGTATTCTTGATGTCATCAAGGAGTGGGATTTAGCTGAAAATTTGCAAGATATATTAGAGTACCAAACCAGGTTAGTTATATCCGAAAAAAATTCAGTTGTCTCGCTGGGTTTGAAGTCCTTTTATACGGGGTCCTATTTTTTGAGTAACTTAATTTAGATAATTACCTAATTGGATGGCACAACCATCCAGTTTAATCATGTTTCTGATGGATGTATATTTCTCATACGGGTGGAACCTTCCAGCTGATAAGCATTTTATCTAATTAGAATTTTCTACTTCATGTGCTGCCTCAGTGACTATACTTTTTATATTACTATGTTGTTTGCTTTTGAAATACCTAACACATCAAAAAACATGACAAGGATTTTGTTTTAGGTTTCACTGGATAAAAAATCTACTAAATTGCATTTGTCTTATGTAGTAGTATTATGCCTCTACTGCATTGCATTTATGTTTTAATCTAAGTACTTGGTTATTCAACTATTTGTTTACATTTTGTAGTACAATAGGTGAAAACAAGTATTTGACGGGACTCTTCTTTACTTTTTTTACATTTTCAGTTTGTAATGGTGTTTATTGGTGGAAATCCAATATGGAGTCTGAAAACCTGTGTTTTCGTGTATGTGCAGGTTCAGGTTGGCACATACATTTTTGGATAACTTTCATTCCTATCTTTGTAAAATTTCTGACCCTATGAAACACTCTTTTAGACTTTATATCTGCTACTCAATATGCATTTATGTCTTGGTATGAGTGAACATTATGTTCTGGAATGAGAATGTGGGATTTGGTTACAGGTGTCAGATGATCAATTGTAGATGGCTGTGGAAGTTGTCGAAAAATTTAGAGCAGTATAAGCTTATACTTACGGGTTATTTGTATCTTAGACACTCTATGCCAGATTTTGGTTCTGTCTCATATCAGAACATGTATGTTCGATATAACTTGATGATGTAGCATTTACTTTATGCATTTCTGCATTTTCCATATCTAATAATTATGGTTTGTATTTCTGTTGCATGGTTGTTGCATAGGCAGAGGATTAGAGCTCACCATCCGTTGATATCAGATATTAACTACAAGTAGGAGTTTCTTGTATTATGTCTTCTCTTACTTCTGAAACTAAACTAAGTTAAAGTCTTGATTGAAATCTAGAGTAAATGTAGTAAAAAATGATAAATATAATTGTTTCTTTCCATTTCTTTTGTAAAATGTCTTTGATGTTTAAACATGTATCATTGAACATATCAATATCAATATAAGTGGTGCAGATTTTGATTGGTTGATTGAATCACAAGGTTATGGGGTAGTTGCAGGCTAAAATAGAATGGGGGGAGGGGGGATTTTGACCAGGTCAATAAAGACTGACCTTCTTTTCTTTTTTTTTTGCAAAATTTTTGCAACAACTAACTGTGTTGCTAAATTCTGGGTCGATCTTGGTTGACTTAGTCAAGATTTCGCAACTAATAGTAATTTTTTTGCAACTGCTTGTAAGCTGTTGCTACTTTTTTGAGTTGTAACAGCTTATAGGTGTTGCGAAAACTGTTGGGACTTAAAATTCACAACAACTATATTTCTGTTGCGAAAATTTGTTACAACACGTTTTGCAACAGCCGAGTGCAGTTGCGATCTCGATTTACAACAACAGGAGCCAGTTGCTAATGTCCGTTTTTGGTGTAGTGCTTGAAACTGGCGGATTTCTAATTCTTATTGAAGTGCAGAAAGAGGAAAAAGAGGCATTTAATCCTCCTAAAATGGTCAACACCAACTCATTATCAGAAATTGTAGATCCTGCAGCTGCAATCTCATTAGAGAGTTTCTTGATCTCATCCAAGAAACTTGAAATAGATTTGTTCCCTTGTTTGAGACCTTGAAGCTGAGTACGTAATTGAATAGTATGAGTTGATGACGTTCTTAAAAAACAATTTTCTATACTTTTCCAAAGTTCATGAGATGAACTTGCACCAACAAAATAAGCTATTACAGAATTAGAAATAATGGATTGTATCCAAAGAATGATTGTCTGATCTTCATCCCACCAATCAGTATAGAGAGGATTCTCGATCTGATTATTTGCATTATCTCTAGTCAGGGACGGACCCAGGATTTTAGCTAAGGTAGGGCTATTTTCTAGATTCAGGATATGGCGGCCGAAGGCCATCGAAAATTTTTACATGGTAAGAAAATGAAATTAAGATGTTGGTGTAGTTATAATGATGTCTTCAAAATCAAATCAGTTCACGCAAGGGTTTAGAATGTAGAGTCTTTTAGCAGTAACAGACAAACTCGAATGCCACTAAATTCTGTTCTAACTCTTCAACCAGTGCTCCTAGTGGTCGCGTGGAAAACTTGATTTCATACGTATCAATTTTAATAAGCACCAGAACTTTTATATGGGCTATTATCTATGTATTATGGGCTATTGTCTATATATTATTGGGCTAACAATCTCTTTACTCTTGGGCTAACACAAAAAATTAGACTAATTTTCATATTAGAAAAAAATTACTAAATTAAGGGACGGGCTAGAGACCCACTTAGCCCCTCACTAGGCCCGTCCCTGTCTCTAGTAGTATATTAAACATGACAAGTGTTTGTACCTTCAAGAAATGATGAGATCTTGAATTTTCTGATAACCAGAATCAACAAAGCTTTCCAGGTGATGTAATTGTCATCCCTGAGTTTGAGTTGAATGAGATTTATAAGCTGGTGAATGGGAACAAAAGTAATGTTTGTAGTAGACATTGAAGTTCAAGATTCTGGATCAAATGTATGAATCATGAACAATGAAAAAAGATGACCGAGAAATTTAAGATTCCGGTAAATAAACTAGTTTCTGATGAAACAATAGTGATTCCGGTGAAAAATTCTCTGAGAAAACAAGATGAATAAGCGGAAATGAAAAGAAGAGGATCAAGAAAAGGAAACTTAATGTTTTCCCTCTGATACCATAGAGAAACTGATGAAATGTATTGTTTGATTCTTGATGAAAGATCTAGAAAGATCACAGAGAGACTTATATACAGACTCAAGACAAAATAAACTCTTGCAGACCGTACAGTACAACTGTAATGATAACACATATTTCTATGAAAAATTCACAACCACAACCACAACCACAACCACAAGAGACAAATATATTTATATGACACTCTGTAATTTCCATATGATGCATATTTTGAAGTGTGTCATTGCACGAGATGAAACATCATCTCGAGCCTGTGTTGCATGCTGTGGGATGCGTTATTGAGTATAATGATGCACCATGTTGAATATGTGATGTACACTTGGTGCAAGTGATGCATCTTGTCCCGAAATTCACCATTAGGTTATGGTGTACCCCTTATGATGCGTCATTCGGAAAATGATGCATTATCTCGAACTTACAATGCGTAATTGGTAAAGTATAACATCGTTATGCTAATGCATCGATATGCTTATCCCTTACCGAGAGATGCTACATTACCCATGTCACTTAACCATGGAAGCATTATGATGCTGATGCATCATCATTCTTGTTGCTTACAAAGTAGCGCAACATTATGCTATATTGCTGATCGAGGATGCATCATCTAGCATGGATGCATCATGTCCCTTAATGAAGGTGGGAGTCGGTACATGGCCAACAACTCCCGAATTCTATTGTCGTAGCCACTAATAACGGTAGTTGAAATCGAAGGAGAAACAAATTTAGGGACTCATGAGTATATTTGTAATCATGTTATTTGTCAAAATAAATTAGAGAAAACGAGTCAAATGGGGTCATTAACAATCAAAAAATTGTTCTAGGTACCAACCTTCAATTTTGGAAGAACTGGGTACCTAAGTACAAATACCCCCCGAATTTCTATTTGTAGAAATGTCACTAAGACATAAAAAGAAAGTTTTAGTTGAAGATATATTAATCAGAGATACATCATTGTCCTTATGTTGCTTATATAAGTACGCATTATGCAAATGAATCATTATCCGGGTTAATGTAAAAGGAAAAAAACATCGAATTATATGTTTCTCACCGTATGGAATCGTTATTCTCGCATGTTAGGAGAGCGCTCGCATCGAGAATCTCAGTAAGAACCGCAACATCGAAGTTTCTCACTCAGATTCAATGGACCCTTCATGTACCTGGTAATTAAATGCTACCTACTATCAGTGAATAAGTAATAGTAAGCTATCATTTGATGCACTTTCGTAGATTTTGAGGAGTAAAATTTCACAAATGGATTTACCTACTCAAAGAAATAATGTTAACACCGGTAGTCTAAAAAGAATAAACTATTTTAAAATATGGTAATCACTCATTGTGGTAAACACCGGTTAACCGACTGTTTATGTCGGTTTCCTAAAACTGACAATACAAATCTCAAAAAAAAATAAAAAAACAGCCATTCTCACATTCATACTTCATAAAATTCATGCAAACATTCACATTCTCACATTTATACTTTATAAACATTCAAAAAAACTAGATGCAGATTTTTAACTGTGTGTTTTCTTCAATGAGATACCATTCCTTTAGTTTCTAACCAATAATCTATATCAAGTATGTCCTGTCATTACAGAATTGAAGCGGAAGAGGAGCTAAACACTCCTATACATGAGGGATAGAAAATTAACTCACAGACTCTTGAGGAAATAAGACAAAATGAAACAGGAACTGCTTATGGAAAATTGGAGTATGAACCATTGTTGTATGTGGCAATGAAGGCACCCAAAGAAGAAAACTAAGCAGAGCAAAGAAGCCGTTGGAACTAGACTGTATTTGTACAAAACAGAATTAGACCTATGTTTATACATAAATAAAAAATGAAACAATATTCAATCATAAATAAACTAGTTTGAACCATTTCATAAGTAAACAATCAGATCATCTTGGAAATCTACACCAAATACAACAAGCCAATTTCCAAATACATTGTCATTGACAGACAACTACTTGTGACAAAATTTATATAACAAGTTTTCTACACAACACGTCACAGTAACATAGAGGTTAGCTACAACAAAAAGAATAGTTTATCTACATTTTAGTCAAAACCCAATAAGTCATACCATCCACTTAATAACACTCTGGTTAGATTTGTTAAAGACATAATAACCTCAACTTAAGAACATTTGTTAAATTCAAATTCATGAAATATGCATTGAAGTACTATAACTGAACTTGTCAACTGCTCATTAAACTTCTAATATAATGAATAAATGAGCAGATGAGTCTATATAAAACTTATTATGAACATAATAATGGTAATTCAAAGAGATACTAGTATAGGGAAACCAACACAGAATTTCCAACGTCAAAAGAAACCAAGTTATGATGATTTTAATATGTATGATCAATCAGAATGTACACAATATACATACAAACACTTTCAGAACTTAGTATCAAAACAAGTTGCACATCAGCACTAAGTTCACATAACAAGTAAGAGTTACACATGTAATTAAAGCTTCACATAAGAACTAAGTACCCAAGACAAGCAAGAACTATACCATGAGAAAATTGCTTCACAAATACAGGTACACATGCAACTTAAGCAGCATAAAAAGATAAAATCACCCACAACATATTCATTAGCTTCAGTTGTACCCCTAATGTTGTGGTATTTATTTTAATTCATGAGCAACCAAACATCAAATCAAACATACAGATAGCCAAAAAAAGAGCCCACTCAGTTTGCAAACCTAATGCTTATATATGACTATATGAGTCTAACTCTAACATGAACTAAATATTTCTTGGTTTAAAAGGGAAAATGATTAGAGTACATTGAAGTAAATTTGTACTTTAAACCTACTTCCTTTACATGATTTTTTTCCGAAAAGAAAAAAACCCAAAAGAACCCACAACATAACATAACATGCACCATTACTAAAAATTAAACTAAGATTGAGAACCCACAACAAATTAGAGTTCTTCAAATTTCAGATAAACCCTAATTTTTAAATTTTAAGTACAAGTACTTACTGTTACTGGTGTTGATTGAGAATCTAAATCTTCCATGATTGAATCAAAGTGAAGGGACAACAACACAGATGGATGCAAAATCAATCATGTAAAATCGATCAGAGAGGTTTATGCAGGAAGAAATTAGCTCTGAAAGTGAACAGGAAGAAACATAGACTAAAAAAAACTGCAGATATCACAAATTACCTTTTACTGATGCAGGAAGAAGTAGGAAGAAATTGGGAATGAATTTTCTTCTACTGAGCAGCCGGAGAAGAAAAAGAAGAAGGTGGGAGGCTGCTGCTAGGGCTGTCGAAATGAAGAAGAAGAAAAGATGAAATATGAATTAGGTTTAGGTCTCAGTTTATATATCAGGGTGATTGGAATGCGTAGATTTAATCTATCAAGTATACTAAAATCTATATCAACGGTCACTAATTTCCGATTTTCCATGGTAGTTCGGTTCGGTTCTGAGCACAAACCAAAACTGAAACCATTACTATCGGTTTTTAAGTTTTTTTACCAAAACCCTTCCATTATTAAACGGTTCGGTTCGATTTCGCCTTAATCGACTCGGTTCCGGTCGATTTTAGCGAAAACCCGTTACCATGTACATCCCTAGTGATAGCAGCTATTATTATCCACTACAAATAATTTCCATCTGCAAACTAATCTTACATGCGAGTGTACACGTTGTGCTACTCCACAGGTGGCAGTACCAGACTCTATAAATAAAAGCTTAGCGAGAGAGAAAGAGGCTGACAAAAATGGCTGATCAACAAAACCCTAAATCTTTAGATTCTAAAGTTCATGGCGAATCCAGCAAATCGGGTTCGTCATACTCAGAAGGGGCGAAAACTTATCATTACAAGAATCCACCTGATGCAACACTTCCAGATTCTGCAACATTAAGAGATCAGTGGAGATTTGCTGTTCGACAATATAGCAAATGGTATTCACATGCTTGGGGTACTGCAGTTCTTGCTGGTGCTTCCTTTTTCGCTCTTGGATGGTATATTAAAGGATCAAATCCTCTTCCTTCTAGACATAAAGAAGATGAAGGTCCTTCGCGTCAACCAAATCAGGATTCATAGTGTATGAATCTTGATTCACTGGGTCGTACAAAGGTGATTTCTCTATTTAGTATCCCACCTTTACTCTTGAGTCATCACTGTTTTTACTAATTTAGGTTCAATTTATTTATATCTCGATTGGTTTTAGGGTTTTCTTAGGTTTTATTTTGGGGCATTGAATACCTTGTATAGTGAGTGAGACCTTAAAACTAAGAGCTGTCCGAATTTAATCATTCCTGGACTAATTTTTACAATGAATTACCTCTTCAATGTGAGGAGAAGAGGCTTTTAGGTTGACAAATTGGTTTTGATTGTCAAAATAAGGTTGGGTGAAGGAGAACTCATTAATTCTGTGAAAATTGCTAGTTTGATGTTATTTTGTTGTTTTTTGTACAACAATAAGGGGATAACCATAAAAAGTTTGTTTTGTTGGTCCTGGCGAGGTATGTCTCCGAGGTTGTTTATGATCTCAGAGGATTGCCTCCTGTCCTAGTTTGCCTTTGATTATGTTGGAACACCTTACATCTATCTTAAAAGGGTTAGTTGCAAATTCCTATCCAAGGCTACCGTTATCCCCCAAAATTCAGCCATTCGTCAGATATCATGCAAATTTGTAGGGGATACCATGCACACCATAAATTGCAACTTTTACCGATAGTGCATTAACTTCACAGTGGATCGGCAAAGATGTCGAAGTGATATTGATGCTATATATAGTGTTCCTTTGGACCCTTACATTTCTATTTTCTGTGTAATGTGATACTGTTGTTTAGGGTAGAGCATAGAAACCGTTGTTTCTTTGCTGAAATACAAGTCAGTGGTTTGAAATGGGATGGAGTTAATATTGACTTTAAGATATGCCTTAGTCTCAGATTTTCATCTAGTCTGTTTTGCTATTCTAACATTGCATGCTTCAGCGTGTTTGAAAAGTTAGGAAAAAGCTATAGCTTGAGTTTGTGTTGGTTTCTGTGTGCATATAGTATCCCCCAAGATTTACTAGTATATGTATCTCTTTAGGAGAAACTGCAACACTTTATTCGATAAAATTCTTTTGTTGTTATTCAACTATCAACGCTGAGAAAGTACTCAGCTGAAGCCTGAACCATTCACATCTATGTTCAGATCTCTGTCTCTGGTGTATGAATATATCTTTATAGGTGTTGTGCATTATATTTAAATTGCATACCTTTATGTGCTTTCACTTTGTTGCAACGTTTTTATTCAGTTAAATACTTGTTAATCTTAGTTTCAATTGTGTTCGTGAGAAACCTTAAATGCTGAATTTTCCACTCTGCAGTCTCTAGTTGCAGTTTTGGAGGCGGAGAAGACGGTTCTTTTGTATTCAGTTGGAAAGAAATAGTGGGAAAATTGATTGTTAGTTGTGTAACTGGTAAATTTTCTGTTGTTATGTAATTATGTCGCATGTTCATACATAGGGCCTTTTTTAATGAAGGACCAAGATTTTTCTTCCAGTTCGAGTCTAGTTATTTGAGTCACTAGCACTTAATATATAGATGTCATCTCAGCCAGATATAAGTCACACACTTTGTTTCCACATGTTCGTTAATGTATTTTTAGTAGCAGTAGAGTTTTAGGGCTGCTTGGCTTTCATCCATCTTATAACTGGTACTAACGTCAGGTTTGGTATTTATAATTCCGATCTTGCTAGAGGTGGACCAGATAGGTGTACCAAATTTGGACCATTTCTCCACCACCACAGGATTAGGAGGGGTGGGCCTTTTAAGGGAGCTATGAATCGTTGGATTCATTGGTATCCATTGGTTCACATTTGATACACTTTTAATACAGTTGGTTTGGTCCACGTTTAGTGTTTTCGTAATAATTCTAATGAGGATCCTGGTAGTGTTCTTTATCAAAGCAAAACTTACTAAAGCTGTTCTTCAGCCAGCAAGACGTTCCACGTACAACCAAGGAATATCATATATACTATTCACTATTGTAATTTTCCTACTCTAGCATGCATACCTGGGGTTAAATTACGGTTGCTACTTCATCGGATTTCATCATCTCAAACCCTCCAGGTCGAGGCCAGATGAGAGGAGAGACTTTAATCTATACTGTCAGGAGTAGTTTCCTACTGGAGACTTTTAATCTACACTGTCGGGGAGAGACTTCAATCTATAGTGTCAAGAATAGTTTACTACGAGAGACTTTTAATCTACACTGTCGGGAATAGTTTTACTGTATATGGAAGACAATTTAGCTTTCCTAAACACGTCAGAGAAATTTAATTCTTTTAATGCCCAGTTTGAATCTTTTAATGCCCATCCAAGTCTTTTGAGACTTTGAATCTATCATAAAAACGTCACTATTTCGGTTGGAAACAAATTTATGCCTACTTAAAAAGGTATTCTCTCGAGGTTTCATCTCAACAGCTCTTGCTTCTAAACACTTTTCTCGGCAGTAAATATTCAAGTTTGAATTATGTATTCAGGTAGTTTTTGTGTAGGTGTTTCCTATAGATCAACACCTTATGAAATAAACAGAAGAAGGCAGGATAATCTTCATGATGCATCACCATCTTCAAACCAAGCCAGTAGAATGGGTGCGGCTGAAATCAACAACAGTTTTTCAATAAACTATTCATCTGAGACCCGAATCCAATGCACACTTGACGATCATGTTCTCACTAGATTAGTTCATCAAACATCTACAAGAAATTATGTAACTGCTACTTCCACTTCTTCTCAAAGTGATTTGCAAACAAGTCGTCAACCTGGTACTCATAGAGCACAAGTAGTAGAAGAGTCGGCTCCAAATAATCGGAATATGAGACAAACACATAACAGGTTTCATTATCAACGAGAACAAAATCCTGCTACAGTTACCAATATGTTGGGGGCTGGTGGCGGCAACAACAACAACAGGAATTCGAGACAAACACAAAACATGTTCCATCATCAACGAGAACAAAATCCTGCTATAGTTACCAGTATGTTGGGGGCTGCTGGCGGTGAAAGTGAGTCGGACAACTTCTTCAATGGTTTCTCAGTGAATGCCTATCTGAGACACAACTTTCCCCAGTAGATCTTAATTATGCTGTTACTAGAAGTCGCAGGATAACTCATGTCTACTCTGGTCGCAACCCAGGAGTAGTAAATTCCACAAGACGTCTGACATGCTACTAGGTCTTGGCTGCCTAATATGCTTCCAGAAATACAAGTAGGATATGAGTCAGACCTGAACAACATGTCTTATGATACTGATAACATGTAGTATGAGGTAAAATTAGCCCGACATATTTTCTTTTGATTGCACCAGTACTTTGCCAATTTCGGCACAATTTCTTTTCGTAGTTGAGTATATATGAAATCTTACTTGAATAGTGTAGACTTGTAGTTTTGTTACTTTTGTATCTAAACAAAAAAGACTAAGATGTTAATATTGCATGCATGCAGCAACGGTTAGAATTGGGGGAATGGAATGGCGATGTAAATATTGGGTTATCTGAAGAAACTATATCAACTAATTTGAGGACGCGATTACATACTGAATCTCCAAAGTCCGAAGCTATAAATGAGGATTCTGAAATTTGCAGTATATGTCAGGTAAAACATGGATATGCAACATTGTTTGAACAGCCATGCATATGGTCCATTACTTAATATTTCTTCGATTGACTTATTTTTGGTTGTTGATATTACAGGCTGAATATGAGAACCAGGAGATTGTTGGAATTCTTGATTGTGGACATGAGTACCACCGTGATTGCATATCACAATGGTTATTAGAGAAGAATGTCTGTGCTATCTGTAAAAGACGAGCTTTACCTCCCCAACCCTGAAGGAGAAGTAGAAGACTAGCTTTAATTGATCGTGAATAACAATGATTCCAGAAGACGAAAAGAAAAATAGACATAGAAGAAGTACTGCTGCTTAATGTCTTTTTATCTATCTTTCTCTTGAAGTTGAATTATTATGGTGTTAAACCGATTCTTTAAGTTAAATGTGATTAATTAACTGAAAAACCTGAAAGATTGGGAAATCTTTAAACTGACGTCGTCCCTTTGAACGTTATTCCAAATCTAATGTCAGAAATATTATTCCAACTCGAACTCGTTTCGAGTATAAATAAATGGGGAAACATTCTCACGTTATATCATACTTCTGTGGTAATTATTTTTATGGCCATTAATATATTTAAAGCTATTTTATTGATGATATGTTTTATTTTATAAAATTTATTTCATTTTTAGTAAATTCTATGATATTAAACCTCACCAATTTTAGTTTCAAAAACGATTGATTTTTAATGATTGATTTTCAACATGTTAGATGGTGATGTAATAAGATGTGCTCATTTTTAACAGGAATAAGCAATGTAAAAGGAATACATTAATAAAAAATTAACTTCCAATTTATTGTAATTTGAGTTTTATAAAAATATTGGCTGAGTGAGTAAGAATGAATATGTCGACGACTCAACAGACCCTGAATAAACCTTATAATTTTTTTATAATATAGAAATTAAATATAAAAAAATTTGTATTATCGTTCCCTAATAAAACAAATTGTGGTTCTTCCTATCTCCTAGAGCAAAACGAATTCATATATGGTATATCTTTCCATCGTTTTATTATTTTGATTTTGTTTTTTGAACTCTAAAATTTTATTCTTACACTAGTTTCTATATATATTCCGCATCAGTTTCCAAAGGATAGATCCAGCTAATAGTCTATATTTGAGCATCATTTTATCGAAAATAATAGAAAACACGCTTAATTTACACTACCTCCACGTCTTCATTTGTGGCAATAGTGACATGGAGTTTTTCAACTTTACACGTCAGTGATGGGTGTGTAAGAGAGAGAGAAATTGGAACTAAATCACAGCCGTTCATCCAATATTCAGATTAAGGTGAAATCTGTTTATCTGGCCAATATCAAATTCCGCGAATTCTTTTGACCATAATATTCTCTCATCAAGACTTGGAGAGTGAGAACAACATAAAGATAATACGAAGAAAGCCCATTAGAAGATTTCAATGGCTACCAAACTGCGACAAGAACACAAGGACCTTCCATCTCTCGGTTTTGCATAGGTGAAAGAAAAACTCGATTCATGCTTTACTGATTAACAATAGCTGGACTTGATCAGAGAAAAGTTAGTTTCTCACTTCAACAACATGTTTCACAAGAGAAGCCACAGAGTTGTTCCCATGCATTAATGTGTCATGTGCTTCAACTCATTTATCAGAGAATGAGAATGCTTCTTTAGTAGCTATCCCCTCTTGTACAAAGATAACTGATCACTACGTCATATGGCCGATTTTATAACATTTGGTTTTTTGGTTTTGGACATACATTTATCCGTTGCACATAAAAAAATATACATTGCTCTAAGTTTGATTATTATAACATAATAAGTGGAAAAAAACCAAGGTGACCATACTTAGTATACAAAAACTCCTCTCATATTATTTTTTATAAATAAAAACTATTTGAAATAAAAACCCCATTTTCATTTATAATGTTTAAATTTAGTTTTTACCACTTTTTAAAATGTCACCCTTATCCTTTCTTTATTTTTCATCGTTTTTTTTTTTCTTCTTCCCTTCTTCCCTTCTTCTCTCATTTCTTCTTTTCTTTTTCTTTTTCTTTTCTTCTTCTGCCTCCTCCTCCCCACCACCATCACCACCAGCAACAGTAGCTTCGTTGCCATCAAACCAGTGAGAAAAGATAGATCCGGAGCAACAACACCTCCGTCTCCTTCACCAACACCTCCACCTTCTTCTCTCTTTTTATTTTACTTTTATGTGCACCAATAATAGTTTTGTCACCCATATCCGTCACTAACATCACCTCTGTCTTCTCCATCAACACCACCAATACCTCCTTCTCTTTTTATGTCCAGACCAGCCACCAACAACACCTCCTCCTCCCCCATCGTTTCCTCCTCGTTATTTTTTCTCCCCCACCACTACATGTCCAGATCCACCACCAACAACACCTCTTCCTCCTCCTTCTATCCTCTACAAACATCACCAATACCTCCAGATCATCATCGTTGAAAATCATCATCAAAAAATAATGATACATCATCATTGTTGAAATTAGGGTTTTTTGGTGGTGAAACGTCAGAAAAATGATGAAACCAAATTTTACAAAAACTAAAACAACGTTGAAACCAATGTTTGTGTTGGTGGAATGTCTGAAAATGATGAAACTTTTTTTGGTTTCATCATTTTTTTTTTCATCTGGAATAAAATAAATGATGAAACCTTTTTTTGGTTTCATCAAATTTTAGAAAACTAAACAACGCTGAAACCAATTTTTGTGTTGGTGAAAACAGTAAGTTTTATAGAAATCAAACTTGGTTTCATCTGATTTGTGCCTATTTTTTACCGTGAAACCAAAGTTTAATGGTAAAACAATACGTTTATGTTGAAACCAAATTTGGTTTCATTAAAATTTCCCTAGTTTATTCAATTTGGTGCATTTGGTTTCTTCGTTGAAGTTGTGTTGGTGAAATACAAATTTTATGTTGAAACCAAATTTGGTTTCATCATTTTTCTGCCTAATTTTTATCGTTGAAACCAATGTTTTAGTAATATGGTAAGTTTTATACGGTGGTGTTGCTGGTTTATGGCGGTAGTGTTGATGATAGTGTTGGTCGGTGGTGGTGTTTTCCGGTTGATGGTAGTGGGTAATGCTGGTGTTGGTGTTGGTGATGGTGGTGGAAGTGGTGTTGGTTGGTGGTGGTGGTTCTGGTTGATGGTAGTGGGATAATGCTGGTGTTGGTGTTGGTGGTGGTGGTGGAAGTGGTGTTGGTTGTTGGTGGTGCTGGTTGGTGGTTGGTGTTGGTTCTGGTTTTCGTTGTTGCTAGTGATGGTTGGTGGTGGTTCTCGTTGGTGGTGGATCTGGTGGTTGTTAGTGGTGCTCGTTGATGTTGGTGGTGAAAGTGGTGTTGGTGGTGGTGGTGGGTGTTGGTTCTGGTTTTCGTTTCTACTGGTGGTGGTTGGTAGTGGACCTGGTGTTTGTTAGTGATGCTCGTTGGTGGTGGTGGTGGGTGATGTCGGTGCTGGTTGGTGGTGCTCGTTGGTGGTGGTGTTTGGTGCTTCTGTTAGTTGGTGGATGGTAGTGGTGGTATTGCTAGATGATGGTGGTTGTTGTTGGTTGGTGGTGGTGATTTGGTGCTGGTAGTGTTGGTGGTGAGAGAGAATAAAGATTAAGAGTAGGGTTGATTTTTATTTTGTTGGGTTGAATTAATGTAAAGGGTAGTTTAGACAGATTTATCCAAATGGGATTTTTGTTTCATTTTGTTTTGACTGGGGTTTTAGTAGTAAGAGATATAGGGTAGTGGGTTTTAACCCACATACTATTTAATAAATACAATGTAAAGCAAAAAGAAGGAAAATCAAAACCAAAAACTTTAAATCTGAATTTTGTATTTCACTCAAGTTTATTCAACTCTGGTGAGATTTAGGTCTGAGCCACCTCCAACTTAAGTTCCTTAAATACTACTCCTGAACTTAGTGTTTTGATATTGTGTGGACCAAAAATCACCTCGCCACATGTAAACATTGCAAGACACGAATACGAGATAAACATATTTGGCATGAACACTGAGATTATCCTTATGCAACATAGGGATATGCGTTTATTCCATAAAGTAAAGGAACGTGGAAAGCGCTAGCGAGCGATCAACGATCAAGTTTGAAGTAGGCAGTTGGGCACTCAATGCGAGAGTCGAACGGTCAGATCAACAGTCTGCAGCTTGTCGGGACAAGTGGTGAAGTGTAATTTGACGAAGTCCAAAGTGACAATGACCGCCTCAGCGAAGAATATTTGACGAGTTGACCAGCGAAGACAAGAGCTAGCGAAGATAAACCCATCAGCAAGCAAGCTACAATAAAAAAATCCCGCAAAAATAGTTAGCGAGCGAAGTGAGCTGTCCCCACTTTGTAATTTGTCTATAAATAGGATTGATAACAATGTAAGAAAGGTTGAATGTTTTTCCCTGAGATGGAATAGCTGAGATCAATCCTATACTTTATCGAGAGCTTGTAATCATCAACTTCCCATAGTAAAATCACTCCCGTGGACGTAGGTTTTAACTCCGAACCACGTAAATCTTGTGTGTCTTTAAGTTTATTTGCTAGTGTGCGAATCCTGACCAAAAAAATTGTGATCACCTTGACAATAGTTTAGAAAATAGTTATTTGGGTGTGTTGTTTGATTTCCTACAACTACGTATATGAAACAAAAACTATAAACTTATTATTGGATGGTCAAATTTAAACTTGATAAATCAAAGTCAGGGTCAACATAGCATGAACTACACTTTAAGTAGACACTTTCAAACCGTTTTAAATGACACCATATGGTTCAAGCGGACCCATATTAATCAAAATATTCAAAACTCAAACTACACACGCTTCAAGAAGCATCTGGCAGTATATATGGCACCACCTACAGCTCTGCTATTTTTGCTCATGATTGCTTCAGCACCACCAAAGCCTAGTTAGCAATTCGGATACTGAGGGAATTTTGGGACGATAAAGTATGGGTATTATACGGATTCGGATGATTCGAATAAGGTCAATGATTCATTGTTCGACAGTAATTTGGAACGTTATAATACGTGTATAAGTCGATTAAGAGATATAAATTTGGCTTTCCAAATTCGACATATAGTAAATAATAAAAAATATTTTTTAAATTATATAATTTTGTAAATTATTGTTTGGATGGTTTATATGCATAATATATGCATTATCAACACCAACACATAGATGGTTCATTGGTTAAAGGTCTCATCCAGTAAAAGAAAGATTGAATGGTTAAATCGGATCAACATAGTGAACTATCGAACTATCAGGGCGAATAATTCGCAAACCCGAATTGTTCACGTATAATTCATGAGGTCCATAAAATAGCGACTTAGGTATGGAGTTCGATTAGTTCAGGCATATTATTAGGGTCGTCTTACAGGTTTAGGGTGCTCTAGGCGAATTCAATATATGAGGTTTTTTTGTGGGTTACCAAATTAAGGATAAAGCTAAAATTTTAGTTTAGGGAGAGATAAATTTATATATTTAAAAGGATAACTTGGAATCGGCTATGTGACCGAAGGCCGCCCAATTTTTTTAGTTTTTTGGTTAGATTTTGGGTTATAAGCTTGTAATTTAGCATCAAGTAACCCTAAAATTAGTTATTTATTTTAAAAAATTAAAAATTTAATAATACTTACAGCTGTTACAAAATATTTAGTAGCAATTATATCTATTAGAATTATCTGTAAAGTGGATAACTGTGGTAAAAGCTTGACTAACACCTCTAAGTGTCACATATTGACTAAGTAAAAAAAATGAAAAAAAAATGGCCCCTAAGTAATTTGGGGCTCTAGGCGGGCAGCCGCCTAGACAGCCTATACCATAAGACATCTTTGCATATTATTTGTGTCAATTCACAAATTATACGGTAAAAATTTGGTCGAATTGTTATAGGCACCAAAGTAATGACTGGTTTAGAATTCAATATAGCTAGCTATTGCTCATACTAGCTAGGGAGCTGGCTGGACTGAAATGTTTATAAAATAAAACCGAAATTTTATCTTTAAGTTTGATACGTATTTGGCCCCAAAATAAAAATCGTGTTTATTTTTTTTTCCATGTCACACTGGCTGTAGGCCGGGGTAAAATAAAGTATATTGTTTAGCTGGGGAGACAAATGAAATATAAATAGACTTGTAGCTTAATGGTTTGTATATTTAATATTTTGATAGTTATTACTATTTCATAGTGATGATCAAGGTTGTACCATATCGGATTTCGGTTCGTACCGGTTGAGAGCGATACACTGGTACGCCGGTATACCGGGAAAATTTCGGTTTACATACCGGTGAAATATCGGTCCATATATTTTATATCTAGCAAGTTCTAAAAATGTCTAGTGGAATTCTGGATAAAAGTATTAAAGCAAAGGTCAATGTGAAGGGTCTTCAATTTGGATGCCAACGACTCTTGTTCCAATATCGGAGTAAAGCAAATACGTATTGAGAGAAATATTTGACATGGAAAGGAAGACACATGTACTTAAGTTAAACAAGCATGTCATGCATTTGGAACCTAAACTGCTGCCATGCGCCCTTAAGTTTAACAACAATTCTCATCCAACTTCTTTATATTCTCTAAACGGTACTTGATCCATTTCCCTCACTTCCAACCTATGCCAATCGTGGTAAAACCGAAATTGAATAAAAATTAAATAACTTCTCTAAATACGGAGATTCTAAAAATGTATAATGGAAGATTGGACATGCTAATTTAGTGAAATATCAAGAGATTCAATCAAAATTATTTGATGAAATCACAATAATATCTGTTGATTCTGATGATATTGAATCAAAATTATTCAAGACATCCACCTGCACATTTTGTTCTACCTCATGGAGTTACTGAAGATGTAGAGTTAGATGGATATGTCTAGTCAGACTCTGAATATTTTTTTTGTTCTTCTTTTTTTGGTTTTCTTCCCGCTGCTCAGTCTTCTCCAACACTTGAGAGATTCATCTCAGTTTCACACATCTGAAGCGAGAATTAGTAAGTAGTTACTTTGAATTGTTTAGCAAATGGGGTTTTTTGATCTGTTTGTGTTGGTTAGTGAGTTGTTTACAATGCTGGGTTTGACTTTGTTATGCTTGGCCAAAATTGGGGTTTTTCTATTTATTTAGTTTATTGATGGGTTTGGGGATTTTTGTTGTTGGTGATGAAGAAGACGCTATTAGGTTGCTGCTATATGTGTTAGGGTTCAAGGGTTTGTATTGTTTCAACTGTCTCTTCTCTTTTAATTATTTTCATGTTATGTTTGTTTCTGTTTTCAGTTGATAATATTATCTCACAGGGTTCCTTCATTTAGAACAGATGGTAGAGAACGAAAAGATGTCCTTGAAGGTTATTTTGAACTTGATCCTGCTTCCTTGCCCAGTAACCTTGAAGAAGTTTCTGATTACATTGATGGGAAAGCTGAAACTGTTGGTGATAAAATTAATGGTCCCTTAACTATTGTCATGAAGAATCCATTGCGGGCTCATGTTTCTCTAAGGGAAGAAGAAGAAGATTAGTACTGTTTCTTTTGATTGTCACAATGGAATTACAGCCATTGGGTTTGATGTGATTTTTCATCTGACGGCCAAGATCTTGTACCGGATAGAACCGGTAAAATCGGAAAAAACCGGTTTTAGTCCGTACCGGCCGATTTTACCGGGAAAATATCGTTTTGCCGGTTAAGTGTATTTAGTTTCGCTAACCAGCCGGTACCGGTAAAACCGCCGAAATTTCGGCCATACCGGCCGGTATGTACTGCACAGGTGATGATTAACACACACTGACTGCATGAATCATCAAAAGTTTATTTGATATGCTATCCTTATGAATTTAATGACTACAATGAAAATTTTGTCAATTATTATATTTACTTCGTCCATGCCTAATATAAAGGTGAAATTAGTCTAATATCGTAGATTAAGAAAAATAATAATTTTATAAATCATTTTTCCTGTCTTACCTCTTATTCTATTCCCAACACAAGAAACATTAATATGATGATTCTCAAATATCATAAATAAGGGTATATGTGGAAAAAACAGTCTTGGAATTGGAACTCGGCCTATCTAATGGGACTACAAAATTTCTAAACTCCGCCTTTATAATAGGGACGGAGGGAATACTTATTTATTTTCCTCTCTGTTAGTACGAAACTTCGGTTAAACCTACATACCTTAGAATGTCAAGTACGTTATCTAATTTCAGGTGCCAAAACTATTTCTTGATTTAGTCTAATAAAGTCAGCTTTTGTTTGGAATATATTAGGTAGTGGAGTCTTAGGATTTTCTAAGTTACTTAAGGCGAATGAAGAATAAAAGATCACACAAAAAAATCAATTTGAATTAGCTTCATCGAGGTAAGAAACGAAGACTGGTCTTTTTCCATTGAACTCGTTTCCATCTATCTATCAATCGTTGCAAAAGTCGAGGACTTTAGTAGTCACAATTCAAAGAATTAGTTTTTGGCTAAGACTAGTGATGTTTCGACTTTCAAGCATTTGTTGTCCAGATCTTGAAACTAGGCTTGAGAGAAAAACATAAGTGTTAATGAAAATTTCAAGACTTGCAAATTCATTCTTCAATTTATAATGTTTTGGCTTGGTAGTTTAGAGCATCTCCAATGGTACCTTGAAGAAATCCTATAATCTAGGCCGCCTAAGATTTTTCAGGTTTTTACAAAAAAATCTTCTCCAATGGGAATGTTAAAGATAAATGTGAGGATGACGTGTGGGGTAGTTATGTAGACATCCTTTAAGCCATCCTCTAGTTTCAGAGGTTCTATTAGAGGATATAAACATCCCAGTCACTAGCATCCATGGTTATTAACATAGAGAGATAATATTTAATGTTAAAATCAATGGTTTTAAAAGTTTTCAACTAATGGAACAAGTTTATAGTTGGAGATGTTTTCTTTTTACCTCCTTAAATAGAGGATATTTTGAGCTCACATCCATAAAGGAAGACTTGCATATAAGATAAACTCCAAGTTATCATTGGAGATGCTCTTACTACTGATGATTTTTAATTACTTGAGTTCACAAACATTGAGTTTGTGAACCTAAAAGATCATAGATCTCAAACCTCAAGGAAAATAAGGTTTTTTAAGTTTGTGAACCTATTGTAGAGAATTTCTCTAAAAACTGTTGTCTTTTAAGTTCACAAATCTATTTCGGTGAGTTCACTAATCTATAAAGAAAAATTTGAGTGTTCTTATTAGGAGGGAAAGAATGGATACGATGGGGAAACATAATGATGAGGGAGTTAAAATTTAATGAGAGGAATTGACTTTATAAAAACTACAAAAAAATATCAATATTATCCTTTAAACTTAACTATACACAACATATACGTCTTCTTTCCTATGAGGTTCTGCCCTAATCACGAAAATTGAGGAAACGTAAAAATCTTAAACATTCTACCTAGTACCTACCAAATCAAAAGATTTGATTTTATAAACCCATTTTCGAAATTGAAATAAATTGATCCTATATCATCTTTAACTAGCAACGCAAGGGTGAAGAACATAATAAAAAAAAGTTATAAATCCAACATTCAAGACACCCAATGGTTACGAATGAGAAGATCGGTTTTGATCTTGATCTCATAAATATATCTAACTGATAAAAAATATCAGCATTTTAAACTGAATCACTACAACAAAACATGCCATAGATCATTTTCATTATAGTTGTTTGTACAATGAGAAGATAATTCTTGCTAAGTTCAAAATGTTATCACCCCTGGCCATGTCGAGGTATATGCACTGGCTTACTGCAATATCATTCCTTCATTGATTAGTAACAAACTTTTTTTATAATTTAACTCAATGACATAAATACCTTTAAGGTTTGATTTTTGATTATTTAGTTGTGTTACAACGACACGCCTAAAAACAAAATTCAACCGTGTCTATACGTATTTACACGGACACGCATATTAATACTTCAAGATACAACTCAGTTAGAAAACTTTGACTTAAATATTAGATATTAACAGCTGGAAAGATAAATCAATACCTTAATATTAGAAAACTCAGATATTTTACTAGATTCTATGAGAAGTTTTAACTCTAGTAACAAAATATTAGTTCCAAATTTTTCCACTGATCTTTCTCTAGACTTTCTCCCTTTTTATCCCGACTTCTTCTCTCCACTGAAGTTTATATAATGCTTTTTGGATTAATCATACATATTATATGCATATATCTTGCAAATTTACGACATGGTATAGTTATATATTTATGTTAAACTACTAAATTCAATAATATTTATATTGTGTGTATTGTGTCCATGTATTTAGTTTTTTAAGTTGTCGTGTTGAAGTAGCATATTCGATACAAGACACTGACACCGTGTCCGTGTCGTTGTAATACAACTATTTAGGTGTTGTTTTTATTATTATTCTCCTGATTAATGCTCCGAATTATGTTGATTTGGTTGGTTTTGTTGTGCAGGTGAATACAAGTGGATTACATGAATAATATAGAAGCAGTAGAGCTGATTAACGACAAGGGATACTATGAGTGAAACATTCTGTTAGACTTCATGCTGAAAGAAATGGAAACTGTAATGCATCTACAAAAGTTTTTTTGAAATCTTGTTAATCTCTGTTGGATGATTATTACCCTTTTATGTACTTAGTTACGGTTATTATTTAGTCTTATTAATCATGTAGATTGTAATTATCAGGACTTGAAGCGGGGTTTTCTGTTAAAATTAAAGAATTTATGAAGCTTATTTCAGTTTCGGGTCTGAGTTCAATTCAGAACTATGAGTATGGTGTGTAAACTCTGATTTTCCTTATTGTTTATTCAAAATATCCACCTTTAACTCTGATTTTTATACTTCATAATTTTGATTTAGCGCGTGAGCTCTGATAAATGGCCTTTTTTGTACTAGGAGTGGAAGAACATAGTCGATTGTGTTAATGGATGAAGAAGAGCCTAAGGAGTGAGTTGCGCAGGTCGAGCTTGGTATTTTCACTACCTTTGTTTCTATGCTCGTGGGATTGAACAAGAGCGAATACGCTTCATGTATTTCTATCTGAAATGTAAGTCAATATTCATTCCCGTCCCTTGTCATTGATTATATAATCATTATAGAGGCATGCACATCATATATCTCAAACTGTCAAATTCACCTTCCACACTTGGTAGTTCCAAAGGATGAGGTAATTATTCAAAGAATTAAAGTTCCAGACCTCCAGTCTCTGTCTATATGGTTTCATATGAACATTGTTTTCATTTTACTGGACTAGTCCTGGTTGAAAGCATTTTCAGATGTTAGGAAATGTATGCTTGTGTCATGTATCTAATTTACTTATTTTACTTATTTTTTATGGGTGGAGTTTATTTCCACTGTTTTTCATGTTTGTTTGATTCAGAGAGACTTTATCTCCTTTTGATTCTTTCTGTTTCGCTTTTACAGTGTAGTGTTATTCTCTTCAGATGTAAAAGACAAGTTTCTTTGTGTCCAATTCTGTTTGTAGGATGAAGGTCTCACGCAAGAATGATGTATGATCAATCCAGATGATTGCTGTGGGAGTGCTAGAAATAATTTGATTTGATTCTGTTGTTGTCGGTGTTCTTAGTAATCTAAAACCCTACTTGTAGATCATAGATTTTGAAAATTCTGTGTTCTTTATAGAGGGTTTAGATCACAGTTTAAACAGATCAGTCATCTAAGGTTCACTATGGATCACACTTTTCGTTGCAGATAAAATGTGATCTATATATTACCCCTTAGATCACATGGGAATAGATCACATATGACCTGCTTTTAGATCACAGATTTTATGAATGATTTATGGTTGTTTTTGTTGTAGTGAATACAAGTGATTTTCGTTATTGATCAAGCAGGAAAATATATGTTTCCTCATAAACTCCTTGATCAAGCAGGAAAAGAGGTGTTGTAGCTGTGTTAAAAAAGGTGATGCACCCCCAACCCTCACCCTCACCTGCAAGAAAACTACCCAAATTATTTGTTTCTTTTTTTTTTCTGATCTCAAAACATTGAATGTTTATCTAAATAAAGGGACATCAAACACTGATTGGAACATTGAGCCTACCATTAAATACTACCTCTATTAATGCTGCAATAGTTATTTAAGACCCATGTTTGGGGCAAAATGGTTTTATTCTTACAGACTGCCATCATATTAAAAAAAAGTATCATACACCGCAAACTAACCAATTTGCTTGCTGCATAAGACTTGGCCTAACAAAGATTCCTGGATGGTGTTGGACAAGCCGCTATGCGCAAAATGTAAGAAAATAACTAATACGTTAGCACATTCCCAGGTAGCTTTATCGACGCTTCAAAAGAAAAAAAATAGCTTTATCAACAAAAAGATCTTTCCACTTGAGAAGTTATTATTTAAATTTGTTCTGATTTTTCTTTTTGTTTCTTGGAGTTGAAATGTTACTTATTATGATGTATATTTTAGAATTTTGTGTTATAAGAATTAATTATCGTCATAAAATTTTAGTATAAAAATATGTAAAATATCTAAAAATATCCTTTTTTTATTTCCTTAAAAATTGTGCAAACTAATAACTCAAGAGGAGTATATACTGACGATAGAGGATGAATTTAATGGTGGTGGTTGTGATGAAATATCAGTAATCGCCAAGGATCGACGCTGTTAAGCTTGCTCCTCGATGATACCATAGTAACACAGGTAAAACCTGATGCCTACATTGCAATGGTTTAATCAATTTGATTGTATAAGAAAGATAATTGTTACAGACACTAGACAAGAGTTTATATAGCTCTATTCGACTCAATTCTCTCTAGCACTCGTTCGTGCTCATGACACACACTGCACACTTACAAATCACACACTCATACACACTCTATGCAGCTAATGTATTACCAACAAACGCTAATTTGGGTGTACCCAATTTTGTTCCCACCTAGGTAAGAGGATAAGGGATGTCTAAGAAAAGGTGAAACTAATAATTACCCTCACTAGTTAAAATTATATTTATCTCCTTATCCTTAATACTTCCAATCTATTTCTATTTTCCTCAAAACCAATCAAAAATGGAGTTCAACGCAAAATAATGAGGTTATTCTGACGTCGGAAGAAAAAGTTATGAGCAAAACAGTAAAAAAATCAAGTTTAGAATCTGTGGATAAATGCATGAACATCCACCGATTCTGAGCAAAAAAATTCCAGAGAAACTTTTAAATTTGAGTCTTTTAGAATCGGCACACGTGGGGAGCCTTATCCACCGATTCTGGGCAAAAGTTTATGAAAAAACTATTGTTTTTGAGTTTTTTTTAACAATTGGTCGATATGAATGTCAATATACTATTCTAAAGTGTGAGTTTTTAAAATTAGTTGATATGAGCACCCGTATATACTAATTCCTCATGTTCTTCGTCAATGAAGAACATCAACCTAGAATCGATTTACGAGGGTATGAACATCCACCGATTCTTAGTTGATGTTCTTACAAAAAAAATCAAAATTTCTCAACTTTTTTATGTTTTGACTATTCATTAACAACAAAAAACAACTAATTTCACAACCAAAACAATTAGTTCACAACTAGCACGATTAACTAACACTAATTAAGCATATTAGCTAACAACATAATAGTTGGATAAAAGAGTTTTTGTTATGAAATAGAATGTGGTGGATTTACACCGCACTTACACCATCATATTTTCATTTCCTCCACTACTTTGTAACCACCACCACTAGTAGTAATGGGTGCATGCCCCTTAATTCTATGGTAAATGTCCATATTCTTCTCCCTATAAATAAGAGTATTTCATTTGTAATTTGATATCCCTATGAGAAATCTTCTTCTTCTGGTTTTTCTTTATTTCTCTGTTTTCTTTAGTTTACAACAATTTTGATTCTTTTTCATAATAATCCTGTTTTAACTTTTAGTGGTACACCCAATATAATTCGGATAAACCCAAAATTAATCAGGATTACAAACACCCTTTAATAATTGATTGCATATAAAAAATTATGAATGGACCATATCACCGTCATAAGTAGAATGTATGTATGGTCACTGTGACACTCCAAACTTTTGTTTGGCAACCCATTAACTAAAATTCTGAGTTTAGAGTGCCAAAAGTCTAATATTCAAGTATTTTTTAACACTATTAGGCTATCCCTTAGTAATACTAATAGTGATGATTAGAAGATGCTATAAAAACTCTAGATACGTTAAAGCATGTCTTACATTTCTCATCAGTTAGTCAGGGGAGGACACCGTTGTCCCATCCCTTATAAACTCCTGCTAGTGCTACTGAATTTTCATAAGCTCTCGAGCAAAAAAAATCTTTTTGTTTATGATGTTGAACCATACATCCAGAAGACCAATTCTGAATCCAGTCAGAAAACCAATCCTGATACAAATGCCAACTCATAGTCTTTAGGATTTGTTAACAATATATTCTGTTTAAGATTTGAGTAGATTTCCTGTTATGTTTAGGATTTGTTTAGATTTCTTACCTTATAAAAAAAACTACTCTCATTATATAAGAGAGCCTCCTGTACGGTTAAAGTATGAAGAAAAATTAAAAAGTAAATAATTCTTGTCTCAACTTATGGTGCTTGTTCTGTAGATTGGGTCTACTAATGCCTTATGGATTTATGAATGTGGTTTGTTTGGTTAAGTAAAATAAAGAAGTGCAGCTAGGTTAGAATTAGAGAGTAGTCAACAAAGATGGTGGTAAAAGTGGTCTTCACTGATTTGGGTATTTTTTTTAAGTTTAAATGATCTTGATAGTTATGGAAAAGTGGAGGAATTGACGGTGTTCTAGCATGTTGTTTATATCTTATGGATCACTTCGTGTCAATCAAGGTAAACTCCTTATATTTAAGAGCATAATGTTTGAAAGTGTTGATTTGCAGTGCTTGTTTATCATGTTTTCTTTGTCATAAAAGAGTTGTATATCCTGTTACATTTGAAATCTGTGTTTAATATATACTTGAATCTAAGATACTTGTATAAATGCTTCAAAGAAATTATTGAGTCCTTAATCTTGATTTCACTTTGTGTCAATCAGTATGCTGGATTCCTAATTTAAAATGGATCAATTAGGGGAAATTCATCTTTTGATTTTAAATAGTATAGAATAAAAATTTGGGTTTTTTGTAGAACTTGGGTTTTCAATACATATAATGTTCTTATGAAAAATTAGTGAATTGGGTATCTAAGGCTACTACTCAGTTCGTGACAATGAAACTTTTGGAAGAAAATCTTTAATGCCTGATTGCAAACTCTAGATTGTACATTGTTATTCTGCTCATATATTAAGATACAGTGGTTGGATTGTGTTAATATTTTGGAATATTGTACTTGTTTACGTGATAAAGGTATAATAAAATTTTCAAGAAGATCTGAGCTTTGTAAGTACCCTTAAGTGTGAGCTAAACGTGACTGCATTCTGCGGACTAAAATCCTGGACAATTCCAGTGATTGCTAATTTTCTCATTGTATGATTATGCGGTTGTAGCTGAAATTTGGATATGTACTTTATTACAATAAAGCATAATTTTTGTATGAATTTTATGAAGATCTGATTATTTTAGATATCCCAAAGCATGAGCGAATGTGGACATTTCTGCAGGTTAGTAGTACGATCAGTCAACTTCTGATGTATATATCTATTTAATGAACCGTTAGAACGTGATGATTTTTGAATATGCTATTGTGACCTGAGTCATTAATACACTGTAAAAATTTCAAGTCGATCGGATAAGATTTGCTTCTGAAAACAATAGATAAATCGTGACTACATTCTAAAAAACGGAAATCTTGTACAACCTAGTTTACGAAGTCTATTGCTAAGTCTTTTCTGAGTTTATATAGACATCTCGTTATTATATATGTTTTATGTGCAACATTGATTTGCTAATTTTGATGCGATAATAAGAGTTGAGATGGGAATTGCGTATTGACTTTGTAATGCTACGTATGGAATTTTATCCATTTCTTTTAATGGATTTGTATTGCATCCGCTTAGTGCTTTTTATTGGTTTGATTGATACCTGTTGGATAAATTAATAGATGCATTGATTCTAATGGAACTCAGATTCTTTTCTGGATATAGAGAATATATTTTACTTTGAGGGACTGAAACTACCTTATACACAGTACTCACATGCTCTCACCAATCCTGAGTTTTTGTCATCTTGAACTTCCTTAGTTTCTTTAAGAATTGGTTGTATAGTTCAGGCTATGCGGAAAGTTAATAGAAAACCTTGGTCACTTTTATCAATCCTATGCCAAAATCCGTTTTCGTTCTGTTTAGAGTCTGAGATTGATTCTTGCTAACTTGTTATGGCTAAGTTTACTGCTTTGATTTCGAAATATATATATAGCTCCAAAATCATTGTTGTTTCTCTGTGTACGTATATGCCTATACGTACATATGCTCTCGTTAAAAGATGTTGTGTACCGTTTTATTTGTCTGTATGTGTAGTTTGCAGTGTGCTGTTGTCGTTCTTTTCTTATTATCTCTTTGTTATCATATTGTTTCAATGATGGTGTTAGATAGTTTCATTTAGAGAATAGTACAGTGAACTACTTGATGAGGTTGGTAATTGTTAGTTAGTGTACCAAAATAAATGTGTATACGTTGTTAAGTTGGTAGCCAAATTAATGGGTCTGGCGATCGAAGTTTTTTGGAGAGCCAGGCAATAGAATTGAAAGATCATTTTGGTTTAGACCCAAAATGGGCATGTGCCAAAAATATTATTATTTAGGTCAACAGTCTCAAGGACTTGAGTGAGCATGTGTAGCATAAGTATATTCTTTTAAATGTTATTCCATACACAAAAATGGCAGTGGTAACATGGCAGTGGTATTTGTTCATATTTATTGAAGTATACGACTACTTAAACTTGTTGGATATGGTCCTTGTACCATTTAAATATCACAATACTTCAATTACGTCATTATCTGTACTATTTCTAGCAGGGGTTGGTAATTATCCTTTCCGCTAGTGAGAATTATGGTGTTGTTGGTGTTGCTAGAAACTAGGGAAAGTTATTGCGATGCAATTCATACTATCCAACAATATTGATGAACTACGGTCGTGCTTGATCCCTTCGAGCTACGAAGGAGAGTACGTATGTAGCCGCTCTACGGTTAGCACAAGGTTGTTCATATCATCTGAAAGTGTTGGTTGTTGCGCGGCAGTTCATACTATTTATTCAGATATGATTACAACCTTCGCAATATATATATCGTTTGTAAGAGGTAGTTGCAGTATTGGTTGTTCATACTACCTAGTGAAGAGATGATTCATGCTCTCCAGTTCAGATCATCTAATATAAATGTGAGATAGAGATGATTGTTGTCTCTTCAAGGTAATTCATACCATATGATAATTGTACAACCCGTAAGATAAGAGATGATTACCGTTCGAGGTAATTCATATCATCTGTCTCGACACGTGAGTTAACCAATGGTCATTATCGTACGAGGTAACTCATATCATCTGAGAGGAATGGTTGTTGTTTATGATAATAGTTAGTACCATTGATTTGGAAATGATTACTAACTCTTTGGAGTAGTTCATATCATTTGAGAAAGATGGTCTGTTGAGCTTGACCTAGTATTCTGAGTTTCCACATCTACTTGGGATCCCACCTACGGGTGGCTACCTGGAAGACCGTTAGCTGTAATGGTGGTTGGTGTCCGACTACCGCTGACACTGGGACTGATCATCCCTCACCCCTTCAGTACGATGTGTGTTATCAGCCTTGCTGCAGCTCCCACATATGGGTGGCTACCTGGAAGACCGTTAGCTGTAACGGCAGCAAGAGAACCTCACAGTAGAAGCGCTGAAATCATTGTTCGGACCCGATGACCTTTGCAAAATTGTGGAATTTTTTTGGATCCCTAGGTATGCGGTGTGAGGCGCAGGATCAGAAGGTTCTCATTGACTTTACAGCGGACCTTGTGGATTTCTGAGTACTATGGTATAGAACATGCTCAGGGAATCCTAATCTTCGAATTAGTGAGATTTCTGTTCGGCAGAGTCTCAATATCCGATATTGGTGTTTTATAAGAGATGATTGTTACCAAATGTGGTAATTCATATCATCTGTTGGTATCCATAAATATTAGAAATGATATCAAAAACTATAAAGCAGTTTGACGGATTCGATGACCCTCGAAAAAAGAGCTATGTCTATATGCTTATACAACATTTAGGAAAATATCAATTAATATTTGCTTGGTAAAATCGATTACATTTGTCTGATAAAATCATATGGTCCGAAAAATTAATAATGTTGACTCCTTGAGTGACGTATTGGGAAGTTGGAGACTGGTTATGGATCGAAACCTGACCCGTTAAAAACAAAAAAAAAATTGGTTAGTCACAGTCAACATCATCAAGACAAAAACATGCAGTGTATAGTGAATATTATTCTTACATCTGAATCTCTGATAGAGTATTATTGGTAATAAATAGATAACGTAGAATTATATAATTCAAAAATAAAAAACAAAGGTATATTTCAATATTGCGACGACAAAGAATATAGCCTACTACCATTTATGGTAATTCAGAAAGCTCCTCTCTGCTGCCCTATTTCCAGTTTTGCAAATGAACCTCAAACGCAAAAGGAAAAGATTGCACTCTGCTGAGCTGCTTGCTGTAGATGAGACTGGAGATATGGATTATGCTTTCCGGATTCATGGCTTTCACAGAAGATTTTCTTTGGGAAAAACTATGGACTTTTTCATGTACTGCCACTCTAATTCTATCTATGGTAGATTAATTCTCATGAATCCTGCATATTATGGAAGAATCGTAGCCAAGTAAAAACCATGGAGTTTCGCAGTAGTTTGATCATATGTAAGCTTCAAGCTAAAATATAAATCTTGTTGCAAAATAAGATTCTTATAAAAGTAAATAAATGAGATGAGATTCTAGCGTATTATTATAAAACGTTGGATAAGTGTGGTCTGTACCCTACGGATAGGAGGACCTTTGGCCTAACGTCATGTCACTATTTGTTTATTACTTGCTAGTTCGTACCTTAGACCGCAGCCTAACGTCATGTTCAAACGCTTGCTACTTTCTTCCTCCGGCTATGGACATAATTTATCTATCACTCACGAAAAAAGAAAACGACATAAATTTTACCAAACCATGGTTGATTATGTTAAAAATTAGATATTCACCCGTTATACATCCAACAAGTTTTTTGTCAAAAAAAAAAAAATACATCCAACAAGTTAGTATTTATGCACACTTTCCTGACACCAAGGTACGTCATCTACCTAGGATAGGTTCTGATCATTCTCCACTACTTTTCGATTTGAACCCTGAGTTGAATAAATTGTAAAAACCATTCCGATGCCTTAGATCTTGGGTTTCATACCCCTCTATAAATTTTGTCATAGCAGCGTCATGGAAATTACATTTTGATAACATTTCTGATCAAAAATTTTCCTCGAAACTTCATCCCCTTTCCTCAGATCTAGCTTATTGGAATAGTGATATCTTTGGGAACATTTATAAGAATATAAAATCTTTGAACGATAAAATAGAAAATCTTCATAAGTCAGGAAATTTCCATACCCAGTTGGATAGGCTCCAAGAATTAGGGAAGTGGTACGAAATCAGAAATGACTACTATCACCAATTATCCCATGACAGATTCTTCAAGGAATATGATCAAAACACGGAATACTTCCATGCATCAGCTTCTAATAGAAAAAGAATAAACGCGATCCACTCACTTAGAGAACCATCCGGAATTTGGCTTTCTGACAGAGACCAAATCTACTCCCTTCTTACTAATCACTTCTCGCAATTTGGTAATTCTCAAATTTCTGAATACAACCACTCATTATCAGATATTATATTTCCTTGTATTTCTGAGGCGGAGAACTTAACTCTTAATGAGATTCCTTCTAAAGATGAAATTTGGTAAACTCTGTAGAAAATAAACCCTTGGGGAGCCCCGGGCCCTGATGGTTTTCAACCAGGTTTCCTTAAATCAAATTGGCATATTTTAGTCACATATATCATCTTTGCATCCCAAGATTTCTTTAAATCTTCCCATCTTCATCCTGAGTTCAATTCCAACTTTATAACGTTAATTCCAAAAAATATCTACCCCTCAAATGGCCTTGTATTTCAGCCGATTAACCTCAACAATTCAATCTACAAAATTATCTTCAAAATTATTGCTAACAGGCTCAAACCTCTCCTCAACAAAATAATTTCTCCAAACCAGTCTGCTTTCTTAGATGGACGAAAAATTACTGATAATGTAATAATTGCTCATGAACTCCTTCACTCTATGAAGATCTCTAAAGCGAAAAAGGGTTTCCTAGCTCTAACATTAGATTTATCTAAAGCGTTTGATAGAGTAGAATGGATATTCATAGAACAAGCCCTCCTAGCTTCTGGATTTAATAAATCTTGGGTGAATCTTATTATGCAATGCATAACCACAACATCTTTCTCTATCTTGCTTAACGGATCTCCTAGCCACAGCTTCTCCACTTCATGAGGTCTTAGACCAGGTGGCTCTCTTTCTCCATATTTATTCCTTATTTGCATGGAAATCCTTTGAAGACTTCTTTCCAAAGCAATCTCCGAAAAAATGATTTCTGGAACAAAAATCAACAAATTAGCGCCCACGATGTCCCATCTTTTTTTCACAGATGATTGTTTCCTCTTCACTAGGGAAGATCTGGGAGAAGCCAAAAATCTTTTAAACATCCTTTCTAAATTTGGTGATATAACGGAACAAATGGTCAATCTTCAAAAATCCGGGATTTATCCATCCCAAACATGGAAAAATAATAGCAATTTTTTTAAAAGACCCATTAATGACTAAAAAAGATATATATTTGGGTACTCCGTTTTTCTTCGATCGAAATCACGAAGAGAATTTTGAACCCCTCCTAAAGAAATATTATTCTTCGCTTCAAGGCTGGAAATTAGAACTTCTTTCTCAAGCGGGGAAAACGGTTTTAATTCGGTCAGTTATTCAATCTTTCCCCACTTATCAAGTGCAATTCCTTGCTCTACCTAAGTCCACTCTAGACCAATTAGATCGGATACAACGTGATTTTTGGTGAAATAAAGATCAAGCCAAAAGAAGAGGTGGATATTTAAAAGCGTGGAAAAGGATATGTAAACCCAAGTCTATGGGTGGTCTAGGAATAAAAAATCATAACCAATTTAATATTGCACTTACTAAATTGGCTAGTCATCTCATCCAGGAACCGGACCAGCTCTGTTCGCAACTTCTAAAAGAAAAATATTCCCCTAATCACACTCTTTTCTAGAGACAAGAAATTCAAACATATCCTGGATCTGGACGAGTATTCAAAAAGTCCTTGCCCTCATTAAAGAAAATTTTATTTGGAAATTAAAGGACGGTGAATCAACAAAAATATGGAATAATAATTGGATTCAGAACTCTACTACCATACAAAAAGTCTCAGAAAAAGAAGAATCAATTCCTGAATTAGTCAGCGAACTAATAACTCCAAAAGGTCAATGGGAAAACACCAAATTAGAAGAACTTTTCTCCCCAGAGATTAAGAATAAAATTCTAGCCATTACTCCACAAATGAACAAAACAGACATAATAAGATGGAGACATCATCAGTCATCACTTTTTATGTCAAAAATGTATATAATTTCCTAGTCTCCCAATCTCCAAACAAAAATACAGATTTTCCTTGAATTTTTTTTGGAATATCCCAGTTATTCCGAGAACTAGACTATTCGTTTGGAAATTGGTTCAAAGAGCGTTACCAACATCTAGCAAACTGGCGACTTATGTTTCAGCTATACCCCGAAGTGTTCTCTTTGCAACTCTAAAAACTTGGAAACAGAAAAACATATCTTCATAGAGTTCCCTTTCGCCAGAGTAATTTGGTTCTCACTTTCATTAACTCGGCGACATCTATATCTTCCTCGGGGTCAATTAACGACTAGGTGAATGGTTGGTTATCTTCTCCAACATATTCAATTATATCTAGCAAGATTGTTACCATCCTATGGTTTATTTGGAAACACAGATGCTCAGTTATTTTTGAAAAGATTGATCCTAATCCGATCTTCCTGTTAGACCAAATTAAAGATCATTTAAAAGCTATTACATCAATCACAAACTGCTTTGAGATCACAAGACCCATTGATTCAAGTAACATTAAGAATTCATGGTCAACATGGAATACATATTGGATTATGTTTATAGATTCTTCTTTCAAAGAGACAAATTGTTCGTCAGGATATGTCTTTCTTCTATTTTCGGTAGACCAAGAGTCTTTTATGCATATTGAGGCACGATCTAGCTGGGCTTCCTCGGCTTTACATGCAAAAGCACATTCACTTTTCATTGCAAGCAACTGGCTATAAAAATAATATTCTCTCAAGCGTTTCAATATCTACGGACTGTAAACAAATGGTGGATATGATCAATAAATAGAAACAAAAGCTCCATGGCAGGCAGAAAATACAATCGACAAAACTGCATTGATCTTGGAGAATCTTCCACAAAAAAAGGTAAAGTTCATCAAAAGGAAACACAACACAGTTGCGGACTCCATGGCAAAGGCGATAAGAATTCAAAGCCTCTATCACATTTCAACAACTCTTCAACAACAAGTCCAAAAATCTTCAATTTCATGTAACATGTTTAGTAAAAAAGAAATTGATAACCTGTTGTATTACATTATTTAGTTTAATATAACTTATCTTTATATAAAAAAAGTATTTATACATGATTTTTTTTTTAAAAGTTGTTTATTTACATTTTTCTAATAAGATCAAATTCAAGGATTTGGATTGTTTTAAAGAATTTACGCTTTCAATTTTAACTTTCCTGTAAAATCAATATATTTTCCATATTTTTATTTAACTTTTACCAATTAATTTGATTAGTTTTTTTTTAAATAAATAAATTATGTGGACATATTTAGATAAAGAATTGCTTATCGATATCGATTTCCCACTCTAAACTATTTTTTTCAATTTCACTTTATCTTCATTCGTGTTTCTTCTTCGCCATGAATGGTAAATTTTTCTTTCATGAGCTCTGATGGTTGATTATTACAACTACAATTAGATAATTTATGTTGATATCATGGGATCTCATTCTCAAGGTGTTTTTTGGTTAATATTTTTTCTCCGCGGGGAATCTATGACTTGGTCTTTATGGGGACATGTCAAAAAATTTCATATTCATAGGGTTTCTCTTGGATTTTCAATAAATCTCATTTTCCGTTCTAAATATTTTCAAGTAATAATTTGCTTTGATTTGATATCATAACAACTTAAGTTTTATTGTTTAGTGAATTCGAATGCTTGAGCAATTCATTTTTTTTTTCTTCGACAAATGACGATTAGCCATCTTCTACAATTTTCATCTAATTTTAGGATGACATTATACCCCGAATCAAATTTGACAAATTTTTCATCTGCCATGTATCTTATCATCCTTATATTTCATTACAATCTTTGGATTTTTATCTTGGTTTCTTCTGATGGGAATCCGATGAACTCTAATTTCCATTCACTATTTATACCCAGACTTCTTGTTTCCGTTTCCTTTATGTTGTGCATCTTCTTCTCAACTTCAGAACCTTTTCAATTAACTTTTCTAATTACCCTGTATTTTCCTCGGTTAGTCGCTTTTGTAGTTGTGCCTTTGTATCACTATGTTTGCAGCATGTCATAGTGATATTTCTCAAATAACCCAATAATTTAAAACCTCCTTGAACTTGAGTCATGATAGACATATTTCGCTAGATAATTCATAATCAATATCAGAATATCTCTCATCTTTGTATAATATAAAAATTTAGATATCAAGTAAATATGAATTGTTTTGACATTAAAGATGCTTTGTTGTTTCAAAGGAAAGTTCAAGGAGGTATTTTAGTCCGCAAAGCAAACTCATAAGTTTTCTTATCAGATTGCAACATGAACATGAAATGCATATATATGTATTTCTACAACAATAAGAAGAGTATTTGGTGATCTTTCTTATATCAAAGCTGAGGATATCGATGATGATCTTCTTAAATGGTTTCCCACAGAAGAAATTTTCTTCATAACCTTTCATAACCTATTTTATGAATAAACTACTAGTCTAAACCTTCATAGATATATGTCATGTGATGGAGAAATTTTATCCTTAAGTATCCCTTCTCGTCAACCTCATGACTATCTATATATTATTGTTAAAGCCAGTTGAAAAATTCTTGGACTTTAAAATGATAGATTCTAAATATGTCACGACACAAGTACAATTTCAGCTCGTCTTACATGAGTTAAAGGTAGAATTGATGAATATTAATGGATCCTTTCAAGTTGTTGCGTTGATAGAACAGTTGCCTTCACTTTGGAAAGACTTTAAGAATTATCTTAAGCACAAAATGTAAGGCCACAAACTTTTGCTCGGGTTTAACCAAACCAATTAACCAAATTCTGCACTCAGAGTGCCTGGATTCCAATAGCCAAGGTCCTTTAACACTCTTAAGTTACCCCTTAGCAGTATTAATGTGCATATCTAGTAGACACCAAATATTTTGAGCATGTTGGACACATGTCTAATATAGTGGGCATCATGGGCATTTAAGTAATTTAGCATGATTAAATTGAAACAAAAGGGGAGCATAGGTACTATCGGTGGTTTCCACGGAAGTCTTCTTCCCCTCACTCAAAAATTATCTTGACCAAAAGAAGGATTTGGGCTTTTAAATTTTAGTTTTGAACATAATTCGCGCTCTATACTAGTTTTCTGTTTTTGGAAAGGGTTGGAAGAGTTTTACAGAGTTTGGTTTTGGACAAGTTGTTCTGGACCTGAATATAGCGAAAGAACTAGTGTTACTACAATTGAATTTGTTACTGAACATTGATGATGTTTTAAGCCAAAGCACAAAAGGAAAAATTTCAGTTACTTCATTTATGGAACTTAATCTCACAATACATGTTAGGTTCAAATTTTTTGATCATTATCATTCTCTGCAGTATTTTATTGTATGTAAAAATCAATTGGGAAGGCTATTGATTGTTGGAAAGATAAAAGTGGGATGTACACAAGGTGTTTGACAAATTGTATCAACCAAATCCTTTGTGATTTGATAAAACAAATACATGGGTATTGAGTTTAGGTTTTTATTTCCTCTTGTATTGTGGCCATGAAAGGTTTTATGATTTATTTTACTATCCAAAGTTAATTACATGGAGTGCAAGAATTAGCATGCACTTTATTTTCTTATCCCTTCATGTGATGTTAGTATGCGTGTTGTCGATGTATGTCGATTTAAATTTAGACAAAGCATTCTTATCGATTAATTTCTCTTAATCATGGTTAGATTGTTGAAATCATATATGTATCTAGTTTTATTTATTGCCATACTAGGACTACATGATCTGATGTTATATGTAAAATATCATACCTTGTATTTTTATATAAGCACAATGGGATGCGGAAGTGCTATGATTAACTGTGGACAAGCTAATAAATATATTTTGTTTAAATTTCAAACTTTTGTGGATAAGTTTAATAGTAATTAGTTGATTTGGTTTAATGTACCGTGGATGCTAAGATAAAATAAATTTGGGAAATTTCATGTGCTAGCTTATAATTTATGTTAAGAATTGAGATAGTGGGATCTTCTCTAACAAGATTCAAACTAGGATATATATGAAGTGTTTGATCTTACTAAATATTACTATGGAGTCATACTTATGAATTTACTGCTATTTCATGGTAATGATGTTAAGGGTATGCATTTCTTAAGCACTTTGATGATACTCTTGTTCTCGGTAAAATGAAGAAGGGGTAGTTTACCATTTAAAATGCTACAACTGATTCATTTGGTTATTGTGGTAAATGTAGGACTTAAGTTATCATTATCATCGACTGTTAAATTGGCTTGATCAGAAGTTAATGATAGTTACTGCGACGCAATTCATACTATCTGAAGTAAGGGATGGTTGTTATCTAAATGGGATAATTTAGATCATATGATAATAGATAGTTACTACTTGTTAGAATAGTTCATACTATTTAAACCAAATTAGTAAGATGAACTATGGTCGTGTTTGATCCCTTTGAGATACGGAGAAGGGTACGTAGGCAGCCGCTCTGCGGTTGAGTACAAGGTTGTTTATATCATCTGAGAATTTTGGTTGCTGCGCGGTAATTCATACCACCTATTCAGAGATGATTGCAACCTTCGTAGTATATATATCGTTTGTAAGAGGTAGTTGCAATACTGGTTGTTCATACTACCTAGTGAAGAGATGATTGTTGTTTTCAAGTTCATATCATCTGATATAAATGTGAAATAGAGATGATTGTTGCCTCTTCAAGGTAATTCGTACGATCTGACAACTGTACAAACCGTAATAAAAGAGATGATTATTACCATTCGAGGTAATTCATATCATCTGTCTCGGTACGTGAGTTAAACAATGGTTATTATCGTACGAGGTAAATCATATCATTTGATAGGAATCGTTGTTGTTTATGATAACAATTGATTTAGAAATGACCACTAACTCTTTTGAGTAGTTCATATCGTCTGAGAAAGATGGTCTATTGAGCTTGACCTAGTACTGTGAGTTGCCACGCCCACTGGGGCTCCCACCTACGCGTATCTACCTGGAAGACCGTTAGATATAACGGTGGCTGGTACCCGACTAATCTTGACACTCGGATTGATCACCCCTCACCCGTTCAGTATGGAGTAAGTTGTTAGGCCTGTTGCAGCTCCCACCTATGGGTGGCTAGTTGGAAGACCGTTAGTTGTAATTTCGGCAAGAGAACCTCACAGTATACGCGATGGAAATCATTTTTCAGACTCAATGACCCTTGAGAAATTGTGGACTCTTTTGGGATCCCTGGTTAAGCGGTATGGGATGTATGCTCAGAAGGTCTTAATTGAATTCATTGGGACCTTGTGGGATTTTTTAGTATTATGGTATGGGACATATGCTCAAAGAATCACCCTCGAATCATTGAGATTTTCTGTTCAGCAGATTCTCAGTATCTGAAGTTTGGTGTTTCATAAGAGATGATTGTTACCAAATATGGAAATTCATATCATTTGTTGGTACCGATAAATATAAGAAATGTTATCAAAAACTGTAAAGCAGCTTGACGGATTCGATGACTCAAAAAAAATAAACATATATAAAGGTTATGTTTGTCTGCTTATAAAGCAGTTTGGGATAAATCGATGAACATTTGCTTGGTAACATCGAATAGGTTCAAAAATTTAAAAGCATGGTTTCTTGAGTGGCGTATCGTGAAGTTGGAGCTGGCCAAGTGAGCCAATACCCGACCCGTTGGAAACGAAAAAATTTCGGTCCATCACACAAATCAAAGAGATAACGCTGGAAAATTTGATCTTCAAATTGCAAGTGGAAGAGGAAGTCGGAAATCTAAGAAGAAGAATGAGAAGAATTATGAAAACTCCAAAGTCAACATGGTTGAAGAGAAAACTGGTAGAACCAAAAACAAGCGTAAGAACAATGGCTCTCGCAAAGACAAGAGCATATCGAAGAAAAGAAATTCGATGGAGATTGCTATAAATGTAGCATAATGGAACATTACGCTAGAGATTATCGTTCAAAGAGAAAAAGGCCAAGAAGGATAAGAAGGACAGGTATGAAGCGTCTATTGTTGAAGTTGAACTAGAATTAAACTTGGTTGTTATGATTACTCAAACTTTCAGAACTTTGACCTTAGGCGTGGTTCTAAAACTAATTATACCGGTATGTTATTTTTGAATCAAACATGGTGAA
Organism: Papaver californicum; assembly: GCA_023531435.1. Taxonomy (NCBI): domain Eukaryota; kingdom Viridiplantae; phylum Streptophyta; class Magnoliopsida; order Ranunculales; family Papaveraceae; genus Papaver; species Papaver californicum. The sequence continues at coordinate 995,181 of JAJJMC010023637.1, forward strand.
TAAAACTAATAAATGTGGGTGGATGCTGGTTCCATTCGCCATGTCTGTGCTGATCGAAATATGTTTTCTTCCTTTTAAGAAGTAGAAAATAATTAGCCACTATATATGGGTAATGCAACAACGTCAAAAAACTTGGGCAAGGAAAAATTGATCTTCAAGTTCACATTGAACAAAAAGATGACTTGTCCCGGGGGTGAGTTTGAATTGAAAGGTGGGTGGCGTATTTTGACTCAAGGCGACATTTTTTGGATCCAGGATTCGCATGAGTCTTTTTCAAAGTCATGAACCAAGAATTCTCTTTCTTCATCATCAATTGGGATCGGGATCAGGACGCTTTAACACCATCCTTTATTTCCAATACACAGTAGGAACCCAAACGGGATAACTCCCTGCCTTACAAACTAGATACTTACTTCATGCCTTCTTATCTTATCCATTACCTTTTCCACTGTCTAGCAAACTCAGATAAAACAACAAGATGTTACCTTGGCCCCTAGTGGGAAAGGATTTGACTTAAAAGGGGATTCTTTTTTTGTACAAATAGTACTTCGGAATCATATCCCCCTGTTTGAAACATATGATAGAGTAGGTCGTATTGATACCTCTTTCCATAAGGTAGAAACACCCCTTGTTTCAAAGAGAGGATAAAGACCCCTAGCCGACAAAGTCTCTCACACCGAACTATACTATTAAAATGGTATACCACAAGCGTCATCCCCGGTCAATGCCATGGATAAGAAAGTAGGTTGGACTTCCTAGGCTTGGTGCATCTGCTAGGTCTGTACTTGTTGATTAAACATGAGTTGGTGATAATAACGAAAAAAGCAAACTCTTGGAATTATAAGTCTTAGCCCTCTTTTACACCAACTCAAAAACAAGCACCGACTATCTCGATCTCAAAAGGGTGCACTTATGTATCCATCCTTCAATTAAAACCCATGTCTTTGACAAATATTTATATGTTCCTGTTATTGGAAAGAACTTAATTTCTGTTTTCATTCTTATAAAGAATGGCTTTAAGATTGTATTTGTAGCTAATAAATTTATCCCTTTCTAAGCGTGAAGTGGATGTTGGCAAGGGTTATATGGCATCTGGCCTATTTCAAATGTAATAACTTTAATGTCCAAGACGAATAAAGTTGGACCTTACACGTATATCGTTGAGTCTTATTTTACTTAGCATAAGAAACTAGGTCATGTTAATGATGATCCATTAAGAAAATTAATGAACATGGAATTGTTACCCAAATTTGATGTAGATTCAACCAAAAGATGTGAAATTTGTGTTGAGATTAAGTTTTCAAACTCATTTTCATTATGTTGAAAATGATAGAAAACCATTAGAATTAAATCAAACTGATTTATGTGATTTAAAAATGATACAAACCATGGATGTTAAGAAGTACTTCATCACTTTCATAGATGATTGTACAAGGTATTGTCATGCTTATTTATTAAGAAGTAAAAATAAAACATTTAATAAGTTTTAATTTTATATGAATGAAGTAAAGAATCATCTGAACAAAAAAATTAAAATTCTGAAAAGCGATAAAGGCACTAAGTATAAATTAATTTAGATAAGGTTTTTTCACAAAATGAAATCATTCATCAAATTACGCCTCCGTACTTTCCACAGTCGAATGGTATTTCTGAAGGAAAGAACCGTACTATAAAAGAGATGATGATTGATCATTTAATAACCTCTCTGGAGCACCCGATAACTTGTGGAGGAAAGTTGTACTTACAACAAATTACATCTTGAATAAGGTACCCCACAAGAAAAAGGAACCATTGTATGAAAGGTAGAAAGCCTTCATATAAATATATTAATGTGTGCGTGTGGGGGGTGGGG